>JAKTVI010000037.1:0-113645 GCA_030557115.1 Insectozyma chauliodis | reverse complement strand
ATATTATTGATTATTGAATTATATTATTGATATTATTACTGACATATGGTTTTTCCATAAACAATTACAATTCTGTTGACTTTAGGTCCAGAAGAAAGTTGCCTCGTCCCTGGTTCGTTTGGCCTATCGAACAATTGTGAAAACTGTTGATCTATCCAGTTTCTTGTTCACCATCACACAGGGGAAAATGTGTGATTAAAAGTTTCTGTTTCGACGCAAACTTTATGGAGGTTACTATATCTACATCATTTATGAATTATTTTATATTATTCACGTTCGATGAACGAAACCGTGCGCGCGGGTCCAATAGAAAAGGTATTCATTGGATTATGGTTCCTTCGCATCCCACAATCAAAATGTTGTGAACCAGACCAACGATCTTGATATTCCAGGCTCTCGGCGAAACACATATAAGTCCTTCAAATGGCTTTGGCCCATCCTCCAGTTTGACATATCGCCGGTGTGGCAACTAGCAATGTGAAAAAACATCGAGTGCTTCCAGACGTACCAAGAACGCTACACCTGCCAAGTGAGGGCACTTGGTTTACAGACGGGGAGTATGTTACGGATTATATCCGATGTCTTTACTATATCTCGTATTATAACGGGCTATAGAGTACACGGACAGTAACGGCTCGACGGAGTAAAGAGATGCACCCTGTGTTATAGATAAGAGAGAAGGCTGGCTAAGCAACATGGCGACGGGTAACCGGAGAAGGGAGAGACTCATTACTATAAAAGGATAACTCTCTCCAGATTAGAATAGACAACTCATCCACCCCCTTTTACGTCTCTATATCGTATTTCTAAGACATCACGCCTAATATCGTTACATTTTTTTGTAAAAAGCTATCATAGTTTAATGGCAGAACATCACGTTGTGGTTCAAACACGAAACAAATAGTTTTAATTAACTAGCAAATCCGTGATAATGTAGGTTCGATTCCTGCTGATAGCATAATTTTTTTACATGTTTAATACTTTATTTTTTGAAACATATTTACTCATTTCGATTGTATTCGATAAAAGGTTTTATATTCGATAATCTATTAAAATCAAAACACTCCATATTTGTGATATTGTATTTATTGCTTGGATCTTTCAAAGAATTTGTAAGGCAACTTGGAAACTTCATCTAGAGCTTTGTCCGGGTTGAAATC
Source organism: Insectozyma chauliodis (assembly GCA_030557115.1). Lineage (NCBI taxonomy): Eukaryota > Fungi > Ascomycota > Pichiomycetes > Serinales > Debaryomycetaceae > Insectozyma > Insectozyma chauliodis. The sequence continues at coordinate 112,485 of JAKTVI010000037.1, read as the reverse complement.
TGGATCTCTATGATCAAAACCATAACTTTTCAGTAATGATGATGACGAGGAAGAAGACTTGGTTGGTGCAGACACGGATGTTTGTTTCAATTTTTTAACTAGTTTGTCGAAATTTTCATCTGTGGATGTAGTTTCAGGATCCGCATCGTTGTGGTAGTCATGAAACACTCTAGTGGGTGTTGATTTCCCTTCCCATGGGAATACATGATCATATCTTGCTGCCTGTTCTTCGTCTTGCCCATGTTCTTCAGCTTGAGCAAATGAAGATTCGCCTTCTTTTGTGTCCCAGACATTCTTGTACTTTTGAAAATTTAAGTTCACACCTTCTCCTTTTGGCAAATTCAACAATTTGTACTTCAATTTCGCATCCTCGTTGAAATATCTGTTGAAATCGTTCCACCAAAAATTATGAAAGTTCGCTAAATCGCTGCTCAAGATGGAATCATAGTTCCATGGCTTGACTTGTCCAATAAAATGTAAAATCTTGATGTCTTTGAAAAATTTATTAAACGCAGGTAAATATTGATAATCGTTTCTGTAATTCGGGGTTACGTTGTATAAGTATTTCAATTTGATCCAATCAGAAGCAAAAAACTCATTTAATATACCTTGATCAGCGCCATCAAATGATTCAGTGGATTTCGTGAACTCGATCAATTTGTCGAATATTTCTTTGGAAGGCTTCAATTTAAAAACACCGGAATTGAATATATCTGGCCAGCCAGAATCCGGCGATGCTAGAATCTCGTTCGGTTTGATGTCAATTTCAAAAATCTTGTCGATATTGTGCAATGGTAAAACATCAGCATCTAAGTAAATCAAATTGTCATACCCAATTAAGTTCCATAATAACAATTTTGAATATGTGATTGATAATTCATCCCTACCTAAAGTATCTTCCAATTGTTGCAATGGGGCAATCAATTTTGCATCATCGATGGGTACGATTTCGTCATACACGTCTTGAATCAAGGACTTCGAATCCAGAGAAATCGACGCTGTGTCTAGTAATATGATCAATTTATACTTTGTTTTCAACTCTTTCAACTTGAGACCCAAGGTCAACACACCGGGTAAGTAGGATTCACCTATCAACAAAGTGACATAAGCGTTGTTTTCAGACATTACTACCTAATCAAAAAAAAAAACAAGTAATTTGGAATAAGTGTGGTTTGGGTTTTTTGTTGATAAGAGATAGAAAAATAATAATTAAAATAAAATAAAAGATTCCAAAGGGGAAATTTGTACGAGTCTCCAAACCGTAAACAATAGAACAAAATTTATATGCCACAAAAATTAAATTAAACTTTATTGTGTAACATTCGCTTCCCCATTGCGTAGTATACGAAGAAGTCACAGAATTGAAAAAAAAAAAAACTATACTACAATGATGATACGTCTATTAAGCATTCTTTAACTCATTTGATCAACTTTGAACGTCCATGAACCTGTAGTTGGTTCATAACTTACAAATTCCATCTCTGGCAACTTCTTTAAGTTCTCTATATGACGTTTCACAACTTCGTTCTTCGGGTCTAAAATCGGCAACTTGTCGACTTTGTTGATTGGATAACATCCTTCCAAAGTGATTGTTGCAGGCAAGTTCAAGCCCTCTCCGGGTCTTGGTTTATTATCATCATCTGGGTACACTATACATGATTTGTTTTCAAATATAACCAACTTACCCAATATGTCATCTAAATTAATTAACGATGATAAATCGATAGGCTCGAGAAATTTTAAAGTACCAAAATTTTTTCTGCCAATTTGAAAGTTGTTAATAGATTTTAATTCAACTAAAGATTTTTTCTTCAAGTCGGATAATGATGGTGACATCCAATAGCCATTGACGTCTTCTGCAACTGTTTCAGGCTCAGGTGTCGAGATTCTCATTGTAACTTGTTTACTTGGGCTAAAAGTAGTTAAATCAGTAGATTTATCTAATACTAATTTCTTAAAACTTTCTTTAGGTTTGAAGATATCAGATGAGATTATTGCTTCATCAGTGGTAGAAGAAAATAAATTTTCTGATTTTTTCTTAAATAGCTCTTCTTGTTTAGTTTCAATTGGTTTTTTATTTGGTAAAGAGCTGACTTTGAACAACGGCGTTATTCTTTGCGATGTACTCAATGTGACTGTTTTTTTAATCGGTGTTACCGATTTTAACACTATTGCTTGAGGAGCATAGCCAGTCTGCTGTTGTTGTTGCTGCTGTGATGGTCCTGTTATTGATTGGTATAACGGATTGTTACCATATGGGTTTTGTGAGTGGATATTGGCTAATGAATTTTGTTGAGGTTGTAAAATTGATCCTTGTTGAGTGTTTGATTGTAAGGACAGTGACTGTTGACCGCCAAATAACCCCCCTGATTGTGAGGCTGTATTTGATTTACCAAACAACCCACCACCTGTATTACTTGAAGCACCGCCAAATAATCCACCGCCTGTGGCAGTAGCCGATTGTTGATTACTTCCAAACAATCCTCCCGAGGTAGTTGATGCTTGAGGTTTTGACCCAAATAATCCTCCTCCTCCTGTGTTTCCACCACCAAATGCATTTTGTTGTTGATTCTGTTGCTGATTCTGTGTATTTCCAAATAAACCTCCTCCTGTGGTATTCGAAGTATTGGAAGCTCCACCAAACAAGCCTCCTGTAGCAGGCTTGTTTCCAAATAAGCCACCCCCAGTAGCTTGCTGCTGTTGCTGTTGTGGCTGCTGTTGATTGCCTCCAAACAATCCGCCAGCATTGCTTGTATTTCCGCCAAATAACCCACCGCCAGTAGATCCGGTTGGTTTGCTTCCAAATAGCCCACCAGAAGTTGTGTTTTGCTGTTGGTTATTAGAGCCTCCAAATAATCCTCCACCGGTAGAACCAGCGGCATTTGTGTTTTGACCAAACATGGTTGACCCTGCGGGTTTGGAGCCAAACAATCCACCACCTTGTTGATTTTGTTGTGTGTTTCCACCAAATAACCCACCACCTTGTGGTTGATTTTGTTGGTTCAGTCCAAATAATCCACCTCCAGTGTTTGTGGATCCAAATACACCGGCAGCTGGTTTGGCTCCAAATGCATTGTTTGTGTTTGATTGACCAAACATTGAGCCCGAATTGTTTTGTTGACCAAATGTGCTATTAGATGAGCCGAAACCGCCTCCAGTTCCAAATGCATTTCCACTCGTATTGCTCGATCCAAACAATCCACCTCCAGGTTGTTGATTCTGTTGATTGTTTTGGCCAAACGTTGATCCGCCAAAAGTACTTCCTGGTTGTTGTTGTTGTTGCTGTTGATTACCACCAAAAGGGGAACTATTGGTTTGTCCAAAAGCTCCACCACTCCCGCCAAATGCAGTACCACCAGTATTGCTTGAGCCAAATAACCCACCACTATTAGTATTTGTATTTGCGCCACCGCCAAAAACACCACCGGTTCCCGTTGATGAACCAAAACCTCCAGCTGGCTTGTTTGCCCCAAAAATACCTCCTGAATTATTTGCACCAAATGTACTGTTCCCACTAGCGCCAAATCCAGTATTTGAAGCTCCAAAAGGTGAGCTTGTATTGGCAGTACTTCCAAAAGCAGATGCTTGCTGCGTGTTTGAACCAAAAGGTGATGATGATGCTGGTTTGTTGAAAGCACCGAACCCTGTGTTTTGTTGTTGGTTTGATGCTCCAAAAGGTGATGTGGTTGTATTACCACCAAATACTGAATTTTGTTGTTGACCAAATCCAAATCCACCGCCTCCAGCGTTGGCTCCAAATCCCGTCGAAGTTTGCGCACCAGCTGGTGGAAATCTACGATTTTGCTCATAATCTTTTAATCTTAACTCTTCAAAAGAAAAGTTCTTGTATTCGGGCATACAACAAATATTTTGAAATACATTTGAGATATTAGCAGAGTCTTTTTCGGTATATGCTGAAAATGGTTTAACAGCAGTCCCATTGTTTACATTAGAATCGGTTGTTGTAGACCCGAACGCGTTTGTAGTAGATGCACCAAAAGGTGATGATGAAATTGCATTTTGATTTGCTGGTGATCCAAAACCCCCAAAGCCTGTGTTTGTCGCTGCTGGTTTGCTACCAAACAACCCACCACCAGTTGTAGTATTGCCGCCTCCAAATGCAGAGGTTGTATTAGATTGACCAAATGGAGATGTCGATGTGTTATTGTTGGTTGATGATCCAAAGAGACCACCAGTACCACCACCAACACCACCGCCGGTCGCAGTGGAGCCAAATGCTGGTGCTGATTGATTCATGTTGTTATTTGCAGATCCAAATCCAGAGCCAAAAGCAGATGTCGAAGTGTTGTTTGCGTTTCCAAATATGCCTCCACCAGATACTTGACCAGTATTTGTGTTTGATGCACCGAATGGTGAGGCTGCGGTGTTTTGATTAGTTGTAGACGCTCCAAACGGAGAGTTTGTATTTGTATTAGCTCCAAAACCTCCAAATCCTGAAGTTGAACTTCCAAACATCGAATTTAATGAGAATTGACTGATTTGATGTGAGTGTATACGTTATAGAAAAAATTAGAGAGTAAAATTTCTGTTGATACTTGTGCTTTAGTTTCTATGCACTACCATATACTATCCATACCAAACACCATGTTTTACTTTTTGGCCTTTTTAGTGATCAATTTGGCGATATCTTCGCCATTCTTCGACCTTTTCTTTCCGGCTTTACTCTCCTTTGCTTCAAACTTTTTCAATTGCTCATTTCTCTCTTTCTCTCCTAGTTTGGATAGACTTTGCAGTTTATTCTGATAATCTTCATCGTCAAATGATTTATCTTCCAACCATTCCAATAACTTGATTTCTTCACCGTATATGGAATCGTCTTTGCCCACGGGAGTTTCCAATATTATTGGCACATTCTGTAGTTTTTCGCAATTAGCAATGACTCTAAAGACTTCCAATCCTAGAAACCCTTGACCAAGCTTTTGATGCAAATCTCTATTGGCTCCCAAAGGAGCTTTCGAATCATTCAAGTGAATTCCTGAAAGATATTTTAAACCGATCAAATTATCGAAATCATCTATGAATTTATTGAACTTATCTTCCGTTGTTATATCATATCCAGCAGCAAAAGAATGACAAGTATCTAAACAAACTCCAACCCTAGACTTATCTTCAATCATATCAATCACTTTTTTGATATCGTTCAAATCAGAGCCTATTAGATTACCATGTCCTGCCATATTTTCAATGACTATTTTGACAAAACTTGTGTCTTTGATTGCACTGTTGATATTTCTTGCAAGTTTTTGTAGAGACTCTTCATGATCTCCATCTAGACTTGAACCCGGGTGAAAGTTGTATAAACCGATATTCAATATTTCACATCTTTTTAGATCATCTAAAAACGAATCATATGCTTTTTGCTCTTTCTCAGGGTCAGGATTGGCCAAATTGATGAAGTAAGAGCCATGAGGTAAAATGTCGGTTCTTGGATTATAATTATATTTCTCACACAATTCATGAAATTTTTTGGCCTCTTCCTCTTTTATAGCAGGTGAAACCCATTTTCTAGGAGATTTCAAAAATAATGCAAAGCTATTGGCACCAATGTCCATAGCGTTTATGATAGATGACGAAATCCCACCAGACATAGAAACATGGGCTCCGAATTTGAACTTACTCACCGAAGAACGTTCGTATTTAAAAGTTTTCGGTCTTGGTTAAAGTTAGCATTGACGTTGACAATTCAAGTGATCACGTACATTTTAGGCATTTTTATTGCACAATAAAAAGATTATTTCTCGTTGATAGCAGATACAAAAGCAGAGGAAAAAAAAATAGAGAAAATAATCACTATCAAAAATCCACAATCTAATCCAACTTTATACAGCACTAGTTATATGACTGATCTATGATATGAGCATTACAAACATCAAACTAAACATACTAAGGTATATTAAAGCATTTTTTATACCCGACTCACAGTTGCATTCAAAACAAAAATGGATTCTAGGATTAATAAATCTTGCAGCCGTAGTGATTTTTTGGGTATCATCTAGTTTTTTAGTGAATGCAGTTGTTGAAAACGACATATATAGAAAACCATTTTTCATAACTTATATCAATACTTCGTGCTTTTGCTTCTACATGATACCTTACTTAAAAATTGAAAAATTCACGTTGACAGAATTTATAACAAAATTGAAAAGGGATTATCATGTTAAAAAAGCTATTTCAAAAGATGAAGAAAATGGGTTGATTGCAAGTTATGGTTCAGATGATAACATTGCAAATATTGAAAACAATACGCTACATGTAATTGACTCAAATGAAATCTCCAATAGTAATGAGGAATTAAAAGATTTGGATATCAATATTTACGAGACTTTCAAATTATCGCTACAATTCATTTGTCTATGGTTTTCAGCCAACTTGGTGACTAACGCCTCATTATCATACACTTCAGTTGCCTCACAAACTATCTTATCGTCCACGTCATCATTTTGCACTTTAATAATTGGTTATTTGGTCTCAGTTGAAAAAATTAATCAGAATAAAATCGTTGGTATCTTATTGAGTTTCTGTGGTGTGCTCATCGTGACTAAAGCTGATACTTCAGAAGATAATCCTAATAAAACCAACTCACCTTTAATTATATTATGGGGCAATATTTTAGCTTTGTTAGGAGCTTTGATTTATGGGGTTTACACAATTTTACTTAAATTCAAAATATCTATTAAAAATTCAAAATTAGAAAGAAGTTTAAACACTCATTTATTTTTTGGATTTGTTGGATTAGTCTGTTTAGTATTGTTTTGGCCAATTCTAATAGTCTTGCATTACATGGATATAGAAAGATTTGAGTTGCCTGCCATGCATTCAAAAATAACTACAGTTTTACTAATCAATGCCGCTATAACTTTTATAAGTGATTTCTGCTGGTGCAATGCCGTATTACTAACAAGTCCATTAACTGTGACTGTTGGGTTGTCAATGACCATCCCGTTGGCCATGATTGGAGACTGGTTTTTAAAAGGATTCAATGTCAATTTATTTTATATCTTTGGAGCAGTAATTGTGACGACTGGATTTTTGATAATCAATAAAGATGAGGAAGAAGATTTTGTGGTGGAAGAATAATTATTCATAGACTTTTATATGTAATACCAAATAGACGCAAAAAAATTAAATCAACACTGTAAATGTTAATTGTATTAGTGTTTCTATTGCAATTGATACAATGTCTTAAAACATCGCAATCCTTGAAATTAACTGACCTATCCTTGAGTAATGAAAATAATATCATTAATATAGAAAATTCAGATCTTTCAATAATTGAAGGACCAAGAGACTACTACTTGATTATAATATACACATCTTCACTTCCACAACACCAATGTCACCAGTGTGCGAATTTAGAACCTGTCATCACAACAGTAGCAAAATCCTATTTTAAAGATCATCTGGATTCCAACATTTTGTATTTTATCAACATTGATTTAATAGATTCGTCCAACAAAAAATTGTTGCAATTAATTAACTTGACAACAGTGCCTCATGTGTGGATCATTCCTCCTAATTTGGCAATGCCGTATGGTGATCCATACAAAATTTTTGAAGAACCTCATATTGAGTTTAAAGTCCCACAATTGAGTCAGGATAAAATCATATTTGAATTTGCATCGTTTGTTAGCGACCACATACAGAAAATCATACACATACATGATGAAAACTATAGTGAAAAGTTTATCAAGACATTTTTGCTTACTTTTAGCGTAATAATTTTGATAAAGAAGAAAGGGCCAAAATTACTTACAAGTATACACAAAAAAACAGTAGTATGTATTGCTCTGATTTTGTTTGTGCTTTCGTGTGTTTGCGGCTATCAGTTCACGATACAAAACAGTGTACCGTTTATAGCAAAAAACGAACAAAATGAATTGATATTTATTAGTGGGGGACAATTTTATCAATTTGGAATTGAGGTGTTGATAATTGGTGCAAATTACTTACTATTGGCTGCAAGTGTGGTTTCATTGATATATATTGGAAATGTTGAAATGGCAAAAGAGTCGAGAAAGCTTGGTTTAGTGTTGATAAACACTGCGGTTACTTATATACTATATAGTTGTTTGACAAGCATTGTATTGAAGAAAGATGATTCATATCCCTTTTCAACGTCAATATTGTTTTAAACAGAAATAGATAAAAAATATTTACGACGCGCTTTTCATGGAGATCGATGTCTAAAAGAATATTAATAACTGATTTCTTCAGTAACCAAAACGAGAATGAGTTGAAAAAACACAAGAAATTGGACTCCGCTTGCGAAACAATTGAAAAAAATCTAAATGAATACCAGGATTTTTGTAGTAAATGCAATTTTGATAAATCGGAATGGATCAATTCGTTGACAGTTGAAGAAAGATCTTTATTGGAGTTGGAAATCGAACGTTTGCACATCACTTGGCTAGCTTTGCTATATAAAGAATTGACAAAGCCGTATTTTCTAGAATTGAAGAGGTTTTTGAAATCACAATCTGCGGCAAAAACTATCTTCCCACCTACGAACAGTATTTATTCATGGTCAAGCTTAACTCCTTTACCAAATGTCAAATGTTTGATTTTGGGACAGGATCCGTATCATAACTTCAACCAAGCTCATGGTCTAGCGTTTTCGGTTTTAGAACCCACAAAACCACCACCATCTCTAGTCAACATATACAAGACTATTTTTAATGATTTCCCTCAATTTCAGATTCCTAATTTCAAAGAATTGCAAAAACGAGGCAAACCAGGTGGGGGAAATTTGACGAGATGGGCTGAAAACGGAGTTCTTTTACTAAATACATGTTTAACAGTTGAGGCTCATAAAGCCAACAGTCATGCACGTAAAGGCTGGGAAATATTTACAGAGCAAGTTATAAAAACTGCAATCGATTATCATTGGAAAGAGCTTAATAATGGGTTTGTAATCATGGCCTGGGGTACGCCAGCGCAAAAAAGGATAGAAAAATTTAACGAGATTATGGATAACGACAACTTTCTTATTTTGAAAACGGTTCATCCTTCACCGTTGTCTGCGCATAGAGGGTTCATGACATCTGGTGTGTTCAAGAAATGTAATCAATGGCTTGAGCAACGCGATCAACAAAAAATAGATTGGGGCATCATAGACGGGAATGTAGTTTTATAATATAAACATTTGCGACACACTCATTTTTTATTTTCTGTTAATTTTTACAATTTCAACCTTTTTTTTTAAATCACAACCAAGACATTATACAATCTTCATCTTTCATTGGTTTCAACATTACTTACCAGAATCTTCTTAGAATCATATCAGTTTCAAAAGTATCACATTTGTAGCTCAATTCATTCTGTTTTGACTTTTGCAACCATAGAATTCATTAAGCATTTTTTTTGCAGTATAATTTACAAACTACATGTCAAAATCCAAATTAAAAAATGGGAATACATCAAAATTAGATGATAAACCAAAAAAATCGCCAAGTGAATCTGCAAAAGATCGAAAAAAGCGATTCATATTGGAACTGGATGCAAAAACTGAAAAGATGCACGATAAAGATGATGCCACCAAACGATTCCAATATCTACTCGGGTTGAGTTCATTGTTTAGAAAATTTATAGACTTGAATGCATCAAAAGACCCAAATTTCAAAAAAAGAGTCAGGGAAATTGATAATTTGAGTAAATTCCAAGAGAAGCAACAGAAATCAAAGAAAAAAGCAACGGGAAGAAGAAGAAAGACCGAAAAAGAAGAAGACGCTGAATTATTATTAGACGAGGAACACCAGGATGACGAAGAAAACCAACATACTGTTTTAACAGAATCTCCGCCTTATGTGAAGGAAGGAAAACTTCGAGAGTACCAGATTCAAGGTTTAAACTGGATGATATCACTTTATGAGAATAGATTGAGTGGAATATTGGCCGATGAGATGGGTTTAGGTAAAACGCTACAGACTATTTCATTCCTTGGTTACCTTAGATACATTAAAAAGATAGACGGACCTTTCATTATTATAGTGCCCAAATCGACTCTAGATAATTGGAGGAGAGAATTTGCCAAATGGACCCCAGATGTAAACGCCGTAGTTTTACAAGGGGATAAAGAGGAGAGACAGACTGTTATTAAAGATCAATTATTGGAAGCAAAATTTGACGTTTTAATAACGTCATTTGAGATGGTTTTAAGAGAGAAATCACAATTGAAAAAATTCAAATGGGAGTACATAGTTGTGGATGAAGCGCACAGGATCAAAAATGAGCAAAGTTCGTTATCTCAGATAATACGGTTGTTTTATTCAAGAAATAGATTATTGATAACTGGTACTCCATTACAGAACAATTTACATGAATTATGGGCTTTATTGAATTTTTTGCTACCGGACGTGTTTGGAGACTCTGAACAATTTGATGAGATATTTGACAATAGCAACGAGGAGACCAATGAATCATTATCCGAAGAGGAAAAGCAAGAAAAACAAGATAAGTCAATCCAGGAATTACATCAATTGCTAAGTCCTTTCTTGTTGAGAAGGGTCAAAGCTGATGTTGAAAAATCACTTTTACCAAAGATCGAGACAAATATATACACCGGAATGACTAATATGCAAATAGATTGGTACAAGAAATTACTAGAAAAAGATATCGATGCCGTTAATGGCGTTGTTGGAAAAAGAGAGGGAAAAACGAGATTATTAAATATTGTTATGCAATTGAGAAAATGTTGTAATCATCCGTATTTATTTGATGGCGCTGAGCCTGGGCCACCATTTACCACAGATGAACATTTAGTGTTCAATTCGGGAAAAATGATTATACTAGACAAAATGCTTCAAAAATTTCAAAAAGAGGGCAGCCGGGTATTAATTTTTAGTCAAATGTCCAGATTGTTGGATATCTTGGAAGATTATTGTTATTTCAGAGATTACGAGTATTGTAGAATCGATGGTTCAACATCTCACGAAGACAGAATCGAAGCTATTGATGATTACAACGACCCAAACTCAGACAAATACATTTTTCTACTCACTACCAGAGCAGGAGGTTTAGGTATTAATTTGACGTCGGCTGATATTGTCATCTTGTATGATTCCGACTGGAATCCACAAGCAGATTTACAAGCTATGGATAGAGCTCATAGGATAGGTCAGAAGAAGCAGGTCCGAGTTTATCGGTTTGTCACCGAAAATGCAATTGAAGAAAAAGTGTTGGAAAGAGCAGCACAAAAATTGAGATTGGATCAATTGGTTATTCAACAAGGTAGACAGGCCAATCTGAATAATAACGTTGGTAACTCAAAGGATGACTTGCTAGGAATGATTCAACATGGTGCAAAATCAGTGTTTGAGAATGATAGTAGAAATCCATTACTTGATGATGACATTGAAAACATTTTAAAACGTGGCGCTGAAAAAACAGCTCAGTTGAATGAAAAGTTTAATAAATTAGGTTTAGAGGATTTACAAAATTTCACTTCTGACGGATCAGCTTATGAATGGAACGGGCAAGATTTCACAAAGAAGAACAATGATGGTTTAAATACAAATTGGATTAATCCATCCAAGAGAGTCAGGAATCAACAAACTTACTCGATAAACAATTACTATAAAGATGTTTTAAAAGTGCCTACAACAGCCTTAAACAATTCAAAAGACAAAGCGTACAAACCAACCGTTAGCAAGCTGCGAGCTCCTAGAACCTACAATATTCAAGATCACCAATTTTTTCCCGATGGTTTACAAGAGTTACTTGAAAAGGAACAATTGTCATACAAGAAAGAAACCAATTTTCAATACTCATTGGATGATTTTGGTGATTCCGATGAGGAGTTTATAGTTGATGAAGATAAAGATGAAATGTCTAGGATAGAAAAACGAAATTTAGAGCAACAAAAAATAGAAGACGCCATACCATTGACTGAAGAAGAGATGGAACTCAAGAATAAACTTTTGGAGCAATCATTTTTCAATTGGTCGAGGCGTGATTTCACAAACTTTATTCATGCGACGGCCAAATTCGGTCGAGAATCGTATGAGAAAATCTCAAAGAATCTAGGCAATAAAACCGCTGAAGAGGTTGAGAAGTATTCGAAAAAGTTTTGGAACGACTACAAGTTGATTGATGGTTATGAGAAGTATCTCACCCAAATAGAAACTCTGGAAAAGAAGAAGGAAAAATTATCCCACCAGCAGATGCTTCTAGCCAAGAAGTTGGAGAACTTGGATGATCCACTCGAACAATTGAAGATCCAATACCCTCCCAACAACTCCAAACGTGTGTATTCAAAAATCGAAGACAAGTTCTTATTGAATTGTGTTCACAAGTACGGATTGCAAACTGAAAATTTATATGAGAAAATCAAACATGATATAATAAGAAGCGATTTATTTAAATTCGATTGGTATTTTCAGTCTAGAACACCGCAAGAGATTGGTCGTCGTATAACGACTTTATTATTGGCGATTTCTCGAGAAGCCGATGGTTTTGTCCAAAAGAAGAGAAAACAACCGATAAATGATGACAGTAATGGAAGTAGCAGACTAGCCAGTATCGAACCGGCCGAGAAAAAAATTGCAAGGTAGGACAATACATAATGGGTTTGCTTATCATTGGTTTTTCCTCTACATTTTCTAATATTAACGCTAGTATTGAGAATAGTTTATTAACGAACACAGGAGTGAGAATTGGATTATGAAAACACAATACAGACTCTACGTAGGTGACAATTATCGGTACTGACAATCCATAATCAAGTGATCCTGAGCAAATACGTCGATCTATTTGAATAGATTTTTATGGTCGTTGAACTAAATGTACATTTCACAGACCTGAAAATCGTTCAAATAAAAAACTATTTATTAATTAAAATACATATGAATACATAACTATTTACGTCTAATCTGTAGGCGGGGTCAACAAATCCTCATTTTTGATAAAAACCTCATCCGGTATCATTCCGTCCAAGTTTGGTGTGTTTGATTTAGACTTCTCGATGTACTCCATCGTGCCTTCTCTAGTCAAGTACTCCGGCCGTATGGATTCCTCCACGTACGAAATATAGTAGGGCACTTTATTGGCAGTCCAACTCACAGACATAATATCCGACATCTCGTGCTTCTCGACTCTGAAGTAGTCGAAAATCGAATCAAACGTGGCTTTGTACCTCGGACTAATGAAATTTTTTAAACTCACGATTCTGGTGCCCGGCTTCAACCCTACCAATAATCTACCCACGGATGCATTCAACTCGCCATCAAATAGGAAATTGTTGATGATTAATACTTGACAGTTCAAACAGTCGTCGCGGACAGTTTGGTTGTTTTCGAAACTTTTAAACAATTCAAAATTCAACTCCAATGGCTTGATACCAAATGATCTCAAATGTTTTTGAATCAACCCTTCTTGTAATAATGTTAGGTATGATGGATTGTGCATCATTTCACACCCTCCACTTTTCAACCCAAACTCCAATGCCGCTTGAAACGTTGTGTTTCCTACTCCTGATCCCAAATCATAGAATTGGTCACTAGGTTTAACTTTTAATTTCTCTAGAACTTCACTTGTAAACGATGGGAGCAATTCCCCATACGTTTCTGCTGTAAAAGCTTTGTACGATTTAAGTTTTTGTGAATCAGTAGACACAACCCTGGAATAAACTCTAAGTAATATTTGTTGGACTGTGAATCTTGATATGTCAGTTTTAATTTGAAGTCTTTTGAAGAAATCCGATTCGTAATTTTCTGGTTTGGCTATATCTTCAAACCGGAAGAATTCTAATGTTTTGCTCTCTTCATCTTGTTCAATTGTCTCATAAGCTGGACTAATTGACTCAAAACTGATTTCTTCGTAAAATACATCTAACTTTAAATCTTCAGGTTTAGCTGTCTTTTTTTCATCATCTGTCAAATATTGCCCTGCCAAAAAATTCAAATCATTAGATTTAATCTTTTCAACACTTTCTCTATTAGGTGATAATGTCAACATTAATAAATTCCATTTATCAATTGTATACAAAAACTCACTAAAATCATTATCCTCAACCGATTTTTCCAACTTGTGACAGTAGTCCTCTGTTATTATATTTTTAATAACTGTTGAGTGGGAGAAATATAAACTATAAGTGATCATGAAAAGCTTGCTAATTTCTATGATTGGATCCAATTCATTTGATTTTGGCTCAGCTAACAAAAACAGCTCCACATGTTCTGGATACAACAAATACCTGACCTTGATATTGTTTATCTCATTAATTTTGTTAGTAGATGGGTCAAATAAAGGCGGGAAAGATATTGGCAAGTCTCGGTAAGATTTGATATGACTGGCTACTACTTCGTAAGCTAAATTGTCATCATACAAAATTGAATCATCTCTTCTCGTCATGTAATATTTCCCTTTTGTCATTTTGCTATCATTGGAATCTCCGTCAAAATTTAAATCATCAATATTAGTGAATTCAATTTTCGAAACGTTTGAATTGTATATTTCAGCGTCGTAGAATTTCCTTCCATTCAAATTGACCATTGTATCTGAATTCATATCAGGAGGATCAAACGGACTCACAAACTCTTCCACTTCTTCCTCGTCTTCGGGTTCAACACTGTCGTCTCCTTCTTCATAAAATTCTCTGATTTCATCTAGGATTTCATCATCTGTTTGAATCTTTTTAATTGAACGTTTAAGTTTTTTAGTTGTAGCTTTTCTAATTTCATTCTTGATTTTTTGCTTCTGCAATTGTCTATTGTTCTTCTTCAATTTGATTTTCTTTTCTTCAGATTCAGGTTGATAAAATGTTGATTGGGTTCTTTTACGTTTTTGACCAATTTCGATCTTTTGTCTATCACCGACTAAAGTATAAAAGTATTCAGAACTTTCTTTGATTCGTTCTATTTCAGTTTTACTGTAAGTTTTCTTGATCTCACCGTTTGCTCGTCTCATTTCACGGTTTAGTTTCTCTTGTTTAGACTTTTCCATACGTTGCTTATGTTCTTCAATTTTTTTGAGTTTCATTTCCATATAATTCTTAGATCTCAATTGTTTAGCTGCAATTTCGTCCGCACTGAGTTTCGATGATGTGGGCTCAACAGCTTTTGATTTTGCCTGGTTTTCAATTTCCTCCAAATCATTGATCAATTCTGAAGCTTTTTTTCGAGATCTACCGATATCGCTCTTACTTCCAACAAACGCCATCCTCGCTTCATAAGCTAATTGTTCATTAACAGACTTGAATTTGAGTCTTCTTCCTGAAATATATTCAAATTCTTGATATTTTGAGCTGATAAATCGTTTCTTACGGGCTGGAAATTCGGTAAAACACTCTTCTAATGGAGTTTCATTTTTAACCAAAATCATTAATAAATCTTTTTCCCCTAAAGTGAGGTTATTGGCCTCGTAATTCTTATGATTCTTTATGTGCTTTAAAGTATTTTGTATTAACAATGAGGGTAGTTTGTCCGATAAAGTTTGTTTAGTTAGATCTAATTTGATACAGTATTGTAAGTTTTCATGAACAGAATCGCTCAACGATTCAAAATACCTGTTGCTTTCAGTTACACTTATCTCCAATTCCTCATCGCTAGAGTCTTCTAAGAAATTGTTATTAACAACAGTGCGGGACTCATCATCCATGCTAGATTTTTCAATTTTTAACTTTGAAACAATTTCTTGAGCCAAATCATGGCTTAAGAATGACGATTTTCCCAATTTCATCATCAACTCACCATAACTACCTTTAATTTTCAATTTGCTCAATATCTTTTTTAAATGTGTTTTTAATTGATTCCCTGTTCGTGTCGGTAAGTTCTGAGATAATCCATTCAAATCCATTTCATAATTGTTTCCCAAAAACAGGAGTTCTTTTTCAGTGATTGGTTGTTTATAATAACATAATCTCATTGCTCCTTCACGAACTACTTCAAATTCCTTTGCAGGAAAAGCGTCAGTCAAGGCCTTTTTTGTTAGGTCATGAAACGTCAAATTCAAAAGATTCTCAGCATCTTCATTCGACCAATCTTTGTTTTTTAACCAATTTATGCCATTTTCTAGAAGTTTTTGATTGAATTCCATGGGTGTGTCAAATAACAGTCCATCATATTTAGGCTGATATAAATAATGATAAAGATAAAGTTTCCTTAACCACATTGCTTTCGTAATTCTTTCAGTTGAGTCTAATAATTGCTGACCAATCAAACTCCAACATTTGTTTCTTTGAGATTCCTGTATTTTCAACTTTTCAAGAACCTCTCTGAACGAGATAGGCAATTGTATCAAAGACCGCAACATTTCGTTGTCATATTCGCCATCCGCATTATTTATATCAGATAATTTTGTTCCATTTTTTAGCTTTTCTAAATTTTCTTCATATAATTTGGTACTCTTTTTCATCTTCTTCAACTGTAGCTTTATTGAGGCTGGGTTTCTTAGCACGAGTTCGTGCTGCAACATTGCCGCATCGTACGTTGGTAGTAATTTTATTTCGTTTTGACTCCATGGTATGTTACTTGGACACATCAATTCTATTGCAGCAATAATCTCATCGATAGACCTTTTGGGAAATGAGTTTATCAAAAATTTTCTAGTCAAATCATGATACGTACAAAAGCATAATACTTCGATTTCATTTTTAGACCAGTTATTACTTAAAAGTTTGCAGATTTTGTTTTCTAGCACTGCCGTATCGGTTGAGTTTTTGCAATCGAGATCATATAGTATTCTGTATACGTTAGTCTTGTGATGCCAATTATTAGAAGATTTTCTCAAATTATAAAACAATTTAGAAATCATAAACTCGGGACTGAAACCTGGAAAAGCTCTGACTAAATCGGAAAACATCAATGGTTGCATTTTTAACTTATTTAGCTTAAGTTGATCTTCAGAACTCCAGACTTCTTCGTCATTCTGTATTTTGGAATTGAAGGGGATGTACTTTAAAATAGGGAAATCACGACTCAAATCCAATGGTTCGTTTTTGAGACTTGAAAATTTTTTATCAATGTGACTTTTAGCTCTTAAGAACAACTCACTTAAAATCGAATCATTTAACTTTTTTACACTGGAAACAATCTCAAGCTCTTTGTCGCTAAATGTTTTTATGGTGATCGCCGAGTAAGCATTTTTAAAATCAGTCAAAGATTTATTTGCAAATTTCTTAGTCAAACCACTTTTCGTTAGGTCTTCATATGTCATACAATAAAAATCTTGAATTTCATCATGATTTTTCCAATTTTTTTGAGTTTTAATCTTGTTGATAAATTTCTGAACAGATTCATAGTAATTTTTCTTGAATGGTAAAGAGTCAATGGTTTTATCAGGATGATTCAAAAACAAATCTATTGAAATTTTTCTACTCCATTCATAATACAAATTAGACTCTCTTAGTATATGCAATGCTTGAGCAGAAATAAACTCCCACGAATAATGAGGTTGAAACTCTTGATAAACTGATTTGAAAGTTATGTGTTTTCTTAATAAACTAGCCAATTTAAGGTAATCATTTTCGTTCCATTTACTTTGCATCTCACTTAAAACATGGGGTATTTCCTTGTTGTTGTTACAAATTTTTTCATTTTTGATATTAGCTTCGTCGCCCGATTGATCGGAAAATTCAGGCGTTCTTAGTGCTTGCGAACATTGGCCCATAATCAAATCTTAATTAGGTATAAGGAAAAATTTAACGCCACTGGATTATATTGTGGATTAGTTTGATTCGATTCTACAGAATTCTGTTTATGTTTTGTAGAGATCAAAAAAGAGCCTAAGTTTTGTGTCGCTTTCTACATTGACGCGTGTGTAAAAAAAAGTCAGTATTTTTGTATTATTTATAATTTACTCGCTCTGAGCCCATTCAACCTGAACTTTAAGTCTTTCAACACTTTTGTCTCTGGTTTCCAATTTTCAAAAATCTCATACAATTCATGGATTTCTTCATATCCATTCTTGTAGACTTTTTTGTTTTCATATTCACTTGTCTCGTCAACTTTGTAATTTCTATTGGGCCAATTTTTCTCTATATTAAATAGTAATCCCCTCAAACACCATGGCAAAACAAACGGGTTTGTCCCAATCTTACCAACATTGAATTCTTTTATATATACCTGGTTTGATATTGGTATATCGACACTATTATCGAAATCGTCTAAATCGATCTCACCTTCGTAAGGTATAACAATATCATCCGTGTCCAAAATGAATTTGATACCCAAATCGTATACTTTACCATCATTGTAGATTTTTGAATGACCATTTCCTGTCAAAGGACCAGCTAATGATGTACTCAATTCTTTGACGACATTGTTGTCGTAAAAACCCAAGTTTAGTAGATTTGAGCATAATGATATCATTTTTTCAATAAACTTAGGTGTCTGCGATGTATAGTCTATATAACATGCACGATAAATATTTGGATGGAAAATATGTGAAGCTAAAGCTGAATATAATGGGACAAGTTGATCGTTTATCGATCCAACAAAACAAATTTTCACATTTGAATTAATGATTGTCTTTATACTTTCTTTATAAACAACTGATTGGGGACTATCAAATTTTGTCAATTCAAACAATTCATTTAAAGAATCATGTTCTATGGCCGAATAAGCCTTCATGAAAAAAGATTTATCCACACCATAAAAAGGTCCATTGTTGACTCCTGCCATACCTAAAATACCAATCCTTTTGTGTATAGGGTCTTTCAATATACCCATTCTAATTAACCTCGATAACAATATGATTGAAACTACACAACCCTGGGAATGAGATGCAATAAATATGAAATCAGCTTGATTTAATTCTTTTTCCCATTTCTGTAATATTTCAGTAAAAAAATGTACTCTATCAAATATTTTTCCTTCTTTTTCCAAAGCTATTTTTTGAATACTTACATTAGACTCATCCTCCTTTATCAAATTGTTATCAATACAATATCTTATTATAGATTTTTCAGCCTCGTTTGCAAATTTTAACGAAGTACCTTTTGGTGCGCCAATTAAAGGTCTGATCATTTTAGTTGGGAAAAATCCATGAACACCAATAATTAATATATTTTTGATCTTCTTTAGTGGTCCTGATTTGTGATTAACAATTTCTGTGTTCGGGTTGTGATTAGGTAGTCTCTTACTTTTGGAATTGCCATTACTGTTTATTAATAGATTTCCCATAGCATCATTTGTTATTGAAATAGAATTGGGATCTGATTCATCATCTTCATACTGATTAGGCATCTGATTGGATTGATTTGAGTCAATGTTGTGATAGTACTTATTATAATTAGGCAAACAAGCTCTCTTATCTTGAGGCAACATTGCTAAAGATTTACCATACAATTTGTAAGACCTTTCGTATAGTAAACCAAATTCTTTTTCTGCTTGATCTGATGATAATGCTTGTTGTTGGTTTTGAGTGTTAATCTCGTTTGGTTGCAATGAACCGCTAAATCCAAATTTGGATGAGATTTGGTTTAAAAACTGCCTCCAGTTTTTTAAATCCGTCCGTAATGTTTGATTTGCGTTTGCTTGATTTGATGTTGATAAATTTTGAAAAATATGAGACGTTGAAGCTTCGGGCAAACATGAATCCCAGTCTGGCACTATAAGATTTTCTTTCAAGTTTTCGTTCTTATGCGTGTTGATTTGATTGAATTGAGTTGCTTTATCGTGCGGTTTATATAACACGGCATCATCCGCAGGCTCGTTGTTTTCTTGTTTGGAAGGTATTGAAGGTGTGTTCGAGTTTAAAATAGTGTTGGCAATACTTTCCGGTGGGGTTTTTTCTTTTTTTGACTGGGGTGGTACTTCGTTGTTCTTAGACTCGAGTGGTGTTTCGTCAGTAGTATTGTTATTCCAAAATGTCCAGTAAGTTCCTTTTTTCTTCGAATTAATTTGGTCGTCTACTTCGTCTCCATTGTCGTCTGGTTCAATATCATCTTCATTATCTAGATCCTCATTACCATGAATATGTTCATCATCTTCATTTATCTGATTTTCATTAGTGTCATTAAATTTTTGAATGTCTTTTTTTGAGTTCCAACCCAACCAGTGACCAGCAGTCATCGAAGCCAATGAAGAGGTTGAAGTTTTGTGTTTTAGATTAACCAGCCTTGCACTATTTGAAGAATACTTTCTTTTGTTATTATTCACTAAAGACTCATCTGTTTGAGAAGGGTTGTTTTGTGGCTTGACTTCGGAACCGTTTGTTTCGGCGGAAACTGCTTCTTCTTTACTATTGTTATCCACTTCTGTATCATTCTTACTCCAAAAATTCAACCAAGCTGTTGAGCCATTTGACGACATTATTTGTAAGCTTCGCAACTAATGTAACAAATAATATAAATTGTAAGACACTTGAGGCTGTAATTAATCTGAACTAGATGAATGTGTGTCTGAAAATAGATGAACTGCGTAATTTGGTTGTTACTTAGATTTCCTTTTTTGGGTTGGTGCACAAAAGAGAATGAATGTGAAAAAAAGAGTTTCACAGTCAAATAATCTAAATAATCTATCTATGTTGCTCTATTAAATGTCTATATTGTTGAATAATCTCATCATTCACTCCTGAACCACCGCAAACAATAACAATAACGATATCTTCTGGTTGCAAGTGTGGAAGCGCTTTCTCCAAGAAGTCCAATCTATGAATTACACTTGCTATGGAAACCCCACACGCTGGCTCAACTTTATAACCAAATGTATCGTACAAATCTAATGCACCTTGAACAGCTTCAAGATCATCGAACATTCCTAGAATTGTATTCCCCTTCTTGTAGTTTAAAAACGATTGCTCGCTGATGTATGGGGAACCCAACGAATTTGATAAGGTTTCTATTTTACTCAAATGAACTATCTTGTTGGCTTTTATGGCCTCATGAAATGACGGAGTTTGATTTGTTTCTAACGCTAAGACTTTAGCATTGGAATGTAATTTGGTTAGCCCTTGAACTAATCCATTATATAATCCTCCTCCACCCACAGAACAAATGACTCCCTTCACTCTGTCAAAATTGGGTAATTGCTTTTCTTCGACAATTTCTGTCAACACTTTAGAATTACCTTCCCAAACTAATTTGTCGTCGAAAGGATGACAATAAACTGGATAAATTGATGCATCCAACAGTTTGATGATAGTTTCCTTCAAATGTTTGTCGGCTTCACCCCAGTGCGCACCATGAATAACTACATTGGCACCTAAGTTTTGCAAATTTTCAATAACAATCTTCTTGGAGACGACTGGCAAAACGACGGTACATTTCAAATTGTAAAATTTGGAAGCATACGCAGCTGCCAAGCCAGCATTACCACCAGAAGAACAAAAAATTTCAATATTCTCTTTGCCCAATTTCTTTGATTCTTTAATCGATTCAGATATTAGGTAACCCAACCCTCTTAATTTAAAACTACCAGAAGGTTGTTCTAATTCATTTTTAAAAAAAACTCTACAAGGAGGTTTGTTTGGTAACTTATCAGTGACTTCTATAAAAGTTGTTTTGATACTCGGAAGACCCATTGATAATTTTAGATAGTAATTATTGCGAAAAAGTAATTACCTTTTTGTCTATTATTATGACTCCAAAGAAGAAAGAAAGAAAATTGGTTACACCGTCTGAGACTTTTGATACTATACCACAAAACATAGAAGATGAAATACTAGAAACTTATTCTAATATGTTGGGAGAAGGTTTTCGGGACTTTCATTTAAAAGAATTACCTACAATGTTCGACCAGCTAAACATTCCACCAGTATTCACCAAAGACATATTATCGTGTGTTGATTATTATTACGATTTCATGGAAGGTCGAGAAATAGCATCAGACACACACAATATAAAGCAAAACACAACATTAAAATTGATATCACAATACACTATTACTTTAGAAATATCGAATTTGACAAATATACTAGATATAGTAGATATCGACAAATTGATCAAAAATGTGAATAAATTGATCAAGTTGCGCAACCATTACAAGCATATATATTACAGTTGGAAATTATTCGTTGATAGCTCTTCAAATGTTGATTTATCATCCAACAAAGTTGAAAATTATAAATTAACATTGCCGAATTTGAAAACCATCAAATCAAATTTGAACTTAGACAATGATCCATCGTCGAAAAAGCAATTGAGCGATGCTTTCCTCATTGACATGTTAGGGTGTTGTAAAGTTGATAGCAATAATGAGCTTTTCAATTTTTCATTCGACAAACAAGGTGCATGCATTACAATAAAAGATTTTGCCGTGATTTTGGGAAACCTTGGTGAATTGGATTGATAATTTGAACCATGCACCTGACCGACCTAAACTGTATTAGCTATATGGTTCCTGTGCAATTTTACAGAATTCAACCAATGATAATTTTTAAAGTTTTCGAAGGGTATTCATGATGGATGATACTATGTTTCAATTAGATCCTCAGTCTGCTCAATTGCATTACAGCCTTCTATTACTTGAGAGATAGGTGTATAATTGCCATTATAAGACGCAACGTATTCTGTCGATAGAAGTATGAAAAGTTTCGCGTTTGTATTTATAAATAGTGAACCACAATTAATATAATGAAAATGACGGGGTTAGTATTTTACGGTTATCAGAAACTTTACTTTATGGTAAATTACACATTACTTAGGAAAGATAACTCTTCTCTTCAAACAAACTAACCGCTATGAAATTGGAATTCTTGCACCTTCTTTGCGCAACTAGATCATACAAACCTTTTAAAAACTAATTTTCCAAAACTTGATAATACTAATCTGGGACTGATTCTTATAAGTTGTTTCTTTCGGGCAAGAATAGAACCAATTGTGTTCTTCGATTTTGTAATTATTTGCAGTTACAAAAAATCTCACTCTTTTGCACCAGAACATTTCTACTTCCATCGTCTAATGAATAAATACAGTAATGATTTATTTCTAAAAGAGGCGTATCTACAAACCCAAAATCAACTACTAGAAGATTCTTTGACTAATGTCCTAGAAACAGAGTCAGATAATTTAAACAACATTCAGCAATTGATTGATTTGTTGAATCAATTGGAACTTTCATTCAACACAAATACATACTTTAATCAAGATTATGACTTATTGGCAATTCCAAATGTTAAAATTTTAAACATAGTGTTCACTTTAGCTTCCAGGTATTCAAACTGTGTATGGACAAACACAAATGATAACTTAGGCGTTGCACAATCTAAGGAACAACAGATGTTGATTGATAAAAATTACAACGGAAATTTGTTAAACTCACCATTGAACGATCGAGCATGTTTGATCATCAAAAATTACACCGATTTGATATTAAAGGATCATTCCATATTGTATAATATATTTGTGCAATTCATGTCTGGTTTCATCGTCGATAAAACAGTGGCAGGAATCAGTAATAGGAGAGCTCGAGCTACTAGCAATATCAAAAGTTCTTCACCGGAGAAAAAAGCAAAGAGGGACATTATGCTGATAATGAGGGAGTCACCTAGAAAAAAACAAGTTCAAAGTATTAAATATCAAAATAATATTGAGATAGATGAAAATGGCGAAGAATGTATTATAATTAGTGACTCAGAAGATGATCAAGAACTACTAAAAAAACCGGTTAACATGGAAGAAGAGTTGGGCAAGTTTGAAAAAATTCAAAACCCATTTATTGACAACAATTCAACTAATGTCTCAATTTTTGATTCTACACCGGTTAAAAAAGAAAAGGTAGGACTTATGTTATTTGACGAACCCACGTTACTTTACCGACTAAATCCTTCCAATGGTAATTTTAATCTTTGGAGATTAATTAACTGGACGTTTCATTGTGCTGGGATATCAAATGATGTCTACAATTCAACGTATAAAATGTCACATTTAATATATCAAACTCAATCTAATTTAATCCAGGAGATCTTCAGATTCGTTGAATACAATTACATCACTGAATTTAAAAAGCTATACAAAAAAGAAGATCCTTACAATTACATCTTCAATCTTAGCGGCAAAGCTCGAAAACTAGCCAAAGCACAGATCGAATCTTCATCATCGCTACTACTATCTAGATTGATGAAGCATTTGGGTATATCCAAAAGTAGTTGGTACGATAGATTGATTGTTTTCGTAATGAACGGACTATCGAAAAACAATAACTCCTTGCCCGTGTCATGCTATGAACATGAAAAGATTTTGCTCAAAAAAGATGAAAATTTGAGAAAAGAAGACCGTGTTTTCAAAATGATTTATTACAATGACAACATGTCTTCCATGAAACTTAGGTTCAACGTTTTAAATCTAGTGTTTCATTGGAGTTTAGTTTTCGATCCAAACACACCAGATGGGATAATCAGGGACGAGAATGAGGATGCAGATTACTTGGCCCCAGTGAACCTATTCCGAGAATTGGGCGAAAAATTCATGTTCATCGAGTACGATTATTTAAAAGAATTTTACTCACCTACAAACACAGGGTTGAAAAAATATGGCGAGGCCTTTTTGATAAATCTATCATTTTCATTATTGCACAGAATTACTTTACTAGATGACTTCAGGAAGAGTCTAGTACCCAGGATCGATACCGAGCAACACCCCAAAGATAAATGGAAAATAGAAAATCTACACCTTCTTTTATTATGGATCGATAGCGAGGGTGTATGGAACTCAGTGTTGGAAGATGAAACGTATAAAAGTTTTGCTTATTTCGATCAAGTATGGAATAAGTCAAATTTTCTATTATCGTGGTTATTTAAATCTTTTATGAAAGATGTTTATCTGCTACAAGAATTTGTGAATGTGCCGGAAATGGCAGCTCTCGTAAAACAAATTGATAATAAAAGACAAACAAATTATTTGAATTTTGTACACAAATGCTATCAAAAACGAGGGAAGTTGAATATAACAAAGGAAGAATATGAAAAATATGCCAACCCGAATAGAAAGAAGTTTGATTCTTTTTATACATTAATGCACAACATTTTCTAAATAATATGCTTGACTTTGAAATAATGTCTCAAGTATTGAATTTGCCATACTCCCAAACCTACCAAAGACAAAATGATAAGTATGGAGAACCATTTAACTCTAGAGTTTGTGGATTCATTTGTATCTCTCATTCTTTCTTCTCTAGCTTTCAAGTATTGTAACTCGGATGAAATTTCACTGATTAGGGAATCAATTTTTTGCAATTCAACCTCATTTGGCTTCAACTTTTCACTGGCTTGTAAAGCATTCCAATCCCTAGCAGCGGCACCACTTTCAATTTCCAATTCAATGATTCTGACGTGGTTTCTGTTGGTGTTTCTTGACCATTTGGATTCTTGATGGTTGGTGAAACATACATCGAACGCAGCGTTGTTGTGTGATGTGAATGCAATCTTTTTCTTTCCAATAACGTTTTTTCTAGTCTGGTACTCGTTCCCAAGCGAATCGGTCACTCTTACGTCCAATCTCTGTCCGTCTCCATCATAACCATCAGTGTTTATATTGATGACAACCATTTGATTCTCTTGTACAAAGTCCCTTATGCACACTGGTTGTGGATTAGGCAATGCTGGGACCTCTAAATGCAACGCATTGATCAATGAAACCAAAAGCAAGATTATGATTGGGATCATGTTGGTTGTTTTGAAAATGTGTTCTTTTTTTCAAAATTTTTTCACGCGTACAACACATAACAAATAGAAGGTATTTATAAATCCTGATACTACTCAATTAGGAAGTCTACAAAATATATTCATGTTTCGGGTGTGGGAAAAAAAAAAAATTTGAATCTGTATTCAACCATTATGGCTAAAGCGAAGGATACAAGGACCATGGTCAAGATGGTGTCGAGTGCATTAACAGGGTACGAAAAATGGTTCAGGATACCTAGAAGAACCCCAAAATTGAATTTGATATTGTACGATCCTAGAGCACAAAGACATTGTTTGTTCACCGAAGCCAGGAAAAGAAAAATAGCAGAAAGTATACCAAAAGATTTTACCAGAAGTCACAGGTGATGATTGAATAGATTACAGGATTGTCGGAAATTGTACATAGGTTTTTATTAATACAGATTATTTACAGGTTAGTCGATCTTCAAATTCTCAATGTTCCAAGATTGGTCATATTTGAGATTTTCTTTATTACCAATTACAGTCACTGAATTCAAGCTTTCAGGGTTCAACAAGTACTTTTCGGTCACATTCCTTAAATCTTCCACTGTGGTGTTTAAGAAATTTTCTCTTCGTTCTTGTTTCAAGTCATTAGATATGTTGTCAAAAAAGTCAATAGCACCTTGACTGGAGATATTTATAGGTGCGTCGAGACTCTGAAAAATTCGTAATTTGGCCTCTTCCAAATCTTTGCTTGTCCAAGTGGCATTTAGACCGTAATCAAAAACACTTTCGAAAGTAGATATTGATCTTATTGGATCTGGATCTCTATAAGAATAGAAGTTTAATAGACCATTCAAGCCATCATAATTGAGTCCTCCACCGTATGCACCATTGGCTTCTCTGATTTTTGAATGTAGGCTCTTAAATGTATACAACTGCGATAATATCTGTAAATGTGCACCCTCTTTAGAAGAGTATGAAGTACCTAGTTTAGCCAAGGAGGAATAACCGACTTGGAATGGTAAATTAATTAAATCTTTCCCGTTGTGAGGCTTGAATGATAAATCGAGAAGAGTATCATTAGATATGACCTCAGGCTTGTGGAGAATTTTTTTATCAAATTGTGCAATGAGGTCTTTATTTTCGTTAACGGCTTGCTGATCACCAACTAATCTATATTTGAAGCCTTCTCCTGATAAGACAAACAGTTTGATTTCCCTCAATATTGGCAATAACTCACTCTTTATGTAATCTTTGCCTTTGACGTCTAAAATTTTATTCAACTCCATAATGAATTTAATCTGACTTAAACCACCAGTTATATCATGGATGTATTTGGATGTTGTTAATTTCGAGTTACTGACTGAACATGCGTATGAATGTCCTCTCTCAGCAATGTTATTGGCTTGATTTTGTCCTAAATTTTTAATCAAAGTGTACAACTTATCAACCACATCGTCCTCATCATCAAACTTTGTGTCTTTTAAAATCTCATACCACAAGTTATAAACATGCTCGCTATTGGAGTTCAAAGCCATACCATTTAACACATAATGCAATTTAGTGGATTGGATGTTGTACGGGTCAGTAAATATTTTGAAATTAAAAGACAAACCACCTGTTAACATCTGTATTTTGGTCTCTAGTTCAGTTATAGAAGTTTGATATGTACCGGCTAAATTAGTCAAACAGTTGTTGAATAAAGGTAGGTATTTGTAAAATTTGACAGGCAAGTTTGAAATGTCTTTGAGAGCATTCACGTACAACAAGCCATTTGTATCTACAACTCTTTCATGCAACAATTTCTCATTCACTGAGTTGTAATTTACTGTATAGAATTCACCTTTCCTGTTGATATCTTCGATTGTTAATGTTGGCAACACATCTACGTTTTCTTCTTGAGACTGGATCTCCGCAAGTTTAATATTATCTTCAAAAATCTTCTCCTTATCGTGTTGATCAAGCTCAGATACTTTATCATTCAATTTATGTTGTTCTTGCGTAATCAACGATTTCAGAAAATTTTCTTCCGGTTCCACTGTAAATCTAAACTTTTGAGTTTGATCATTAAGCAATTGATTTTGAATAATCTTTTGGAATATTTTAATACCGTTATCACGATAATCTTCTTTGAACTGATTTAAGATTTTTTCAACTTGCAAGGAGTCAACTGGGTTGACTCCATTAACCCAAGATGGTGTTATCGAACTAATCAAACCAAACCCAAACTCAGGTTTATGCTTTTTGAAATTTAATTCAATTTGATGTAATATAGCGTTGATTCGATCGTTATAACTTTGATCATTCTCCATATCCAGTAAAACTCTTTGCAATATGGCTATTATTTTATCATGTAAAAGATCCACTTTGTCTTTTGTCAAAAAATTCAAACCTACTGTAAATGAAAGTAAAGCTGTATGGGAGTCAACACCGGTGTTTGGTGAAAAGTCCTCACTAAAGCCACTTTCAATTAATTCTTGATAGAACAAAGAATTATGACCATCAAATAACAAAGAATTTAAAATTTTCCATTTAAATAACTCATAACTCATGTCAATATTCAACGGATTACCCAAGTTCCATGTAATTGACGAGCTATATTGCTCTGAGATGTCTTTCCCGATTATGGTATCTACAGGACCAGGAACCACAACATTATAATTTTGTTCACCATTGTTGAATATCGGCTGTTTAACAATTGACTCGGTTTCGAGTTTGTCAAATTTTTGATAGTATTCATTCAATTTGTTCAAATGGTCATCGAGTGGTAAATTTCCGTAAGTGAATGATTTTGCTTTGGAGGGATGATAATTAGTGCTGTGGAATTTGACTAAGTCCTTATGCTTGAGATCAACTATTTTTAAAGGGTCTCCACCAGAATTGTTTAAAGATGGATAAATTGATTCCAAATATTTTATATAAAAATAGTAAGCATTGTTAGAGTATTGGCCTTTCATTTCATTGAAAACAACTCCCTTGAATGTTAAATTAGATTTGGAGTCATTCAAATCCTCATTCTCTAACCTCCAACCCTCTTGCAAAAAATCATTTAAATTTAAGTTTGGTTCAAAAACTGAGCTTAAATAAACATCTAGTAGATTCTCAAAATCTTTCTTATTCGTGGTCGCAAATGGATACATCGTATAATCATGACCCGTCATTGCATTCATAAAATTACTCAATGATCGATTGGTCATTTTAAAAAATGGATCTCTCACTGGATACTTGCTAGACCCACATAAAGTAGTATGTTCTAATATATGAGGAACACCAGTGGCATCGGGTGGATTAGTTTTGAAAGCGATAGAAAACACATTGTTATTATCTGTTGAATCTAAATGTAGATGTTGTGAATTTGTTGATTTATGTGTTAATGTGACGGCTGTTAACGAGAATTCAGGTATCGAAGTAGTTGATTCAATCTCAAATCCTTGTACAATCAGTCCCAAAGGATACTTTTCAACTCGTGACTTTGTCGACGCATGTCTAAACAACAACTTAAGCAGCTTTTGTGACCCTTTTTTCAACATATGTTTCAATCAAGATTGGGGTTGCAATTTTTTCTTATTTGCAATGGTGGTATAGAGATCTCTTGTATAATTTGTAAGATGTCGCATCTGCCTTGCACGTGAGTAGATTGATCGGCCCGTAATTTTTCTGATCAAATATTTCACAATTTTCATGAGTCAAGCTGGATTGAAAACTGGGTCTATAGAGACTGCTAAAGGTGTTTCTACCGGCAATAATGCTCAAAAAGTGTCTACACTTGGTGGGTTCATAGCTGGAGGTTTGGCAGCATGTGGAGCTGTGACTTTTACCAACCCTATAGAATTGATTAAAACAAGAATGCAGTTGCAAGGTGAATTGTCAAAGAAATCTAAAGATGCAGTCAAGATGTATAAAAATCCTTTTCAAGCTTTTGTAACCATTTACAAAAATGAAGGTATACGCGGCTTACAGCAAGGTTTAATGTGTGGTTATTATTACCAACTAGGTTTGAATGGTTGTAGAATAGGTTTATACGAACCAAGCAGATACTACATCACCAAACTCATCACACCAAAATCATTCAACGAAGATGTTTCAAAAATACCTCAAAACTTGTTAGTGAATGTATTTGCGGGTTTTATTTCTGGTTCGGCGGGAGCTGTTTTGGCATCGCCATTTTTCTTAATCAAGACTAGAATGCAATCGTTTACAAAAGTAACTTCTGGTGGTGCAGCTGTTGGCCAACAAACTTATTACAAATCTGCATGGGATGGTTTGTCCCAGATATATAAAGCGGAGGGTGTGAAAGGATTATATCGAGGAGTAGATGCAGCAATATTGAGAACAGGAGCAGGTTCAGCTGCTCAATTACCGGTTTACAACCTTACCAAAAATTTTTTATTGAAACACAAGATATGTAAAGAGAATTCATTACTTTTATCATTTATTTCGTCTTCTTGTGCAGGTTTAGGTGTTGCCATTGTCATGAATCCATGGGACGTCGTTTTGACTAGAATGTATAATCAAAAAGGGAATCTATACACTGGACCATTAGATTGTTTTAAAAAGACAATTGGAATCGAAGGCCCTATGGCATTGTACAAGGGATTTTGGGCCCAACTTTTCAGAATCGGACCCCATTCAATATTAACCTTAATGTTTATGGAACAATGTATGAAAGTTATGGTGAAAGTTGAAAATAGACTTTAATTTTAGATTACAATTATTTATTAGATTTATAGATTTCACAATTGATGCAAAAAAAGCATATTGCATTCTGCATATAACTCTCCTGTAGTGGCGATAACATTTTTTTTTTTCTCACTCTGTTATATGGCTTTTCTATGTTTCTAGTGTAGGTTTTTTTTTTTTAAAATTTTGGAGCCATTCTTTGATTAATAACAAACCATTTTGATTGTATAATTCATCTATTCTTTGTTACTACATTCATTTTCTTCAAGTGTGGGGTTTGCATTCATATTGATTTCATATGAGGGATTCAAACTATAGATCAATATCGAATAATAAAGCTGCTGTTACCATTACT
This sequence comes from Insectozyma chauliodis, assembly GCA_030557115.1. Classification (NCBI taxonomy): domain Eukaryota; kingdom Fungi; phylum Ascomycota; class Pichiomycetes; order Serinales; family Debaryomycetaceae; genus Insectozyma; species Insectozyma chauliodis. The sequence continues at coordinate 81,911 of JAKTVI010000037.1, read as the reverse complement.
ACAAGTTTATACGATAGAAGAGCTTTAGATGTGACTTCAGATAAACCCTTGGTAAATTCTTTAAATTATCTCACATATTTAGTCAGTTCTTCTGCAAAGGTGAGAGAGACTTTGTCGACAGATGGAGGTATTGAAAGATTGATTGAAATTTTACATGAATGTCATGATAATAATTTGAATCAACATTGCAATGAATCTGATGAGAAAAATTTACTAATTGCTTGGAAATGGACTCTAGCATTTCAATGTTTGGTGTTGATCGGTACTAGAGGCACTGAACAAATAAGAAGGAAAGTGGTAAAAGCTGGAATTTTACCAATAATTGCGACTGTCATAAATAACTATTTGTTATTGAATGAAAGGACTTTTCTTCATGCTAATTCAACCAGACCTTTATTTCAAACATCAGCAGATACCAACGAGAATGTTTTTAGAGCTTTTCAGGAAGAAGTTACGCCACTACCCAGACCACCAGTACCACAGGAAAATCCTATTCAAGTAGCAACAGCTGCTATCGAAGCCACCTCAATATCGAACTCTTGTTATTCCAATCATCATGTAACCAATCTAGCTCGTGAAGACTATAACAATTTAACAATTAGTCAATTATTCAAACTAATAAATATGTCATCGGTACGAAACGACCAACAATTAAAAAACGGCTCACTCAATAATGATATACGAAAAAAGTACGTGATTGTGAATATAATCAATAGGATGGTTGAGGAGAAACAAATGGAAATGGATGAAGAATTTGATATGGATAGCAATTTACAATTTTTGTCAGATATATACGCAAGAGATTATGAAATAAATAAAGAAAACCATCTGAAAGTAGCAGTCAGGACATTCACAGATACAGGAGTTGTAATACCAAAAGATGATGACATAGTATGGTCTTTACAATTATTAGCGTATATTTCAAAATACCCTTATTTAAAAGAAGTTTTACAAAACACTCATTTAGTTTTAGATATGAGTATAAGAGACAAACAATTGAAATTGTATTTGGAGAGACAAATGAAATTAAAAATGAAGAAAACTTTGTCAATAAAGTTGAGAACGACAATCATACCAAAATCGAGGATAAAACCACCGAAAACTTATATTGAAAAATTTTCTCCAAGTGCATCTAATTCTCCTCAGATGGTAACCTCATTGAATGATGACAATTTTTTAACCGATGACAAATTTGAATTGGTCACAGCAGAGCCGGAAAAAATAGACGAAGCACCAGAAGTTGAGAGTGGAGATGATGAAGAAATTGACGAAGACACCATTTCAGACAAAAGTTTAGACACCATTGAATTAGACCAACCTGATTATATGACAAAATTGTATGAGTCCATAGTTGATTGTGAAACTATGACAAACAATTTAGAAAGGGAAGTCAATCTTTTTCAAATAAGTGAAAGAATGAACAAAATCATTGAAGTTGAAAGCAGAAAATTAACAAATACGATAATAGAAACCCGGAAGAAAACAAAAGAAAGTTTACAAAACAAATGGAGTTACGAAGATTACCAATTCTTCGATGTTGACGGATGCGACGAAGACAAAGACGATTCGTTAATTGAGTACAAAAAAGTAAACTTGTTTCCTTTGGTTGAAAAATTCACATTTTTGTCTGGAACAGATATGTATTATTGGTCAGGAGTTATAATGAGAAATTCGTGTCGAAGGAATGAATCACGCGGAGGCGTTAGACAATGCGGCAATTTAGACTGCGGTAAGTGGGAAAAGTATCCACGAGAATTTTCAAAATGCCGGAGATGTAAACGAACAAAATATTGTTCAAGAGACTGTCAAATGAAGGCTTGGCATTGTCATAGAAATTGGTGCATACCCAGCTCATCGAGTACGAATTCCGCAACGGTTCAAACGAATAATGATGAAGAAAGTCAACAGGAATCTTCTTAATATATAATAATTGGATTTCCAAAATTGTAATACAAAACTTCTGATATAACAGCTTCAAATGTGGTTGGATTTGCATACTTGACGGATAATGAGCTAGCAATTTAAATTTTAGGATTCGTCTTTTCAAGATATATGAAATGCAATAGTTCACAAGAATTTCACTCGGTCAATCTGCAGATGCTAGAGCTGAAATCACTTACTCTTTCTATGTAAATCATAGTCCGGATCTTGTTTCTGCATTTTAATATTTGGCTTCCTACGAAAGCTTCATCCGTGGTGTAAAGTCTGAACTGCTAACACACGCTGTCTCGTAACATATACGACTGAGATTAGACGGATACCTGTAGAAAAAAATATATTATTGCAACGCGCGTCATTAATTCACCCACCATGTCTGAGTCCACATATCACGATGAAACTGATAACTATCTTCCAACAAATATCTCATTGCCTAATTACATCCCGTTGAGGAAGGAGTTAATCAAAGATTTTGAAAGATTGTTTCATCAGAGTCAAACTCAAGATGTACTACAACAACAGCGAAAGAAAATAATTGATTATTGTGAAAATTACATTCAGTTTATACTATCTAATGACGGATTGGACTTTGAGCAAGAGATATTGAACAACTTTCTACAAACATTTGAGAATTTGAGTAAGTCGAAACATGAAACCTCAAAGTTTCAGTCATTACAAAACTTGTCCAATGTAAGAAAATTCGCAAGTAGGGAAGAACAAAACTGTAGTCTTGAAACTTTAGATCATTACCATCAAACACAAGAATCCGATTTTTCTGAAGTCGTAGTATCAGAATATGCGAGACTTGAAGGAGAAATCGAAGACGAGTTTCGTAAATATTTGAAAGATTTGATTTTCATAATCAAAAATCCAGAAGAACCTTTGCCAGATGAAGTAGAGGACGATGAACTTGCCGTCAGTGGTGGTAAGGTGTCTTTGAAAGATCCGTTGACTTTGAATTATTTCAAGTGCCCAGTCAAATCCAAACAATGCGGTCACACGTATGAGAAAGCTGCTATTGAAATGAACATCGCTAATTCCAGAAATAAGTGTCCAATATCAGGTTGTGATTCGCTATTGTTTGCAAAGGATTTGGTCACTGACAAATTGATGGTGATCAGAATAAGGTCACACCAGAGGCTTGAAAGAGTTGACAATAGGAATCTTGAAGCTATTGTATAGAAGTTAGTAGGGTACAATTATATACTTTCATAGAAATGAAAAGATTTCAGAATCCTTAAGCAAAATTGATGAATTGTCAAAAAAATTGAGATCTCAAAGTCTGGCTTTGGTGTTTTTGCATTTGTTAAGTATTTCGTCAAATAACTCAGGAATCTCATAATTCCTCAACGTGGTTGCATGACCAAATTGATCTGGTTGTTGCGAGATTTTTAATAGCATTCTTTCAAATTAAATTAATTCGATTGCGGTTGTTCAAAATTCACCAAAAATGACATAAAGCCCAAATATTAATATTCTCGTGTTAACTTTGATGCCTACGAGTCATTGAAAGACCAACACAAAACAGACTAACGTTCTTAAGTAAATGGTTCATTTCCATACAAGTCGTTGCTGCAATAATGCTACTTCAATTTACGAAGTTCAATTCCAGTGGACAATTATTGCAATCGTCAATATAAACGACTCTACTTCAATCTAGTTTTAGTGGAATAAACATTCCAGCTTTGAATTTCAGTTTGCAACCATTGAAAATGTTGAAATTTACTTTTCTTTTTGGTTTGGACGGCAATTTTACGGGTTGCTTAAATATTCTAAAAATACACTGCATAATGATTTCCACTGAAACGTTGTGGTTTATCTGCACAATCTGTAGAATACGAGACAGTAATCGGATTTTCATCAGAATAACAAGCTGATCATTTGAAAATTTGATATATTTTACTGCGTATTGAAAAAACTGATTTTTGGAAGATTATGCTGTGTTCGTCAAGTGATTGAGAGTCCTGTTTCGTGAGTTCTTTTTATTTCCAGACCATCAAAATCAATCAGGTGAATGTCGCAACAACGTGATGAAATTAAATTGCAAAATGCGGAAGTGTAAACCATGCACAAAGTGCAAAACATCTAATTTATACTGGCAACGAAATTGATTCAGTCTTCGTATAAGTCCCATCCCACCCACTCGCACTTTCGTCAAATCTGGTACAAAACACAGATGAAACAAATTGATCCTGGGCCAAGGCTGTTACACAAAGCCGGATCCTATTATATATAGTTCCGACATGCACCCTTGAAACGATGAGCTCTTGGGATACACTTTACTACAATCAATAAATGAAACCGAAATTCGAAAAAGAAATTGGTAATCTGAATGCAGTGAATCTTTCGACAATATTATATTACAGCCCAAAACATGATAACTAAAATCATCGACCAATATTATTTACCAAAAATCTATATTTTGAAGTAATAGTTGCCAAGAATTGGTAACATCTTAGTTACAGGTGTTGCTAATGCTTAGCCGAGTTTAAAGAAGCAGTTGTACATCACAACTATTTTTTTCATTACTACGGCCACGGCTCATGTATCTCATACAGTTTAATTTTTTCATTCATTCCATTGAAGAGGGAATGTGCATAGTATTTTCCCCTCCAAGCAGAACGGCATAGATAATATTCAAGGTTACCAATAACAAACGAGGTTTGGTATTAATTGAAAATAATATTTCTTGTTTGCAATTACAATAATTTCCACAGGAGGTAGCTTCATGTTGCAGTCCCATCACGTAATGAGGTCTCATCAGCTGTAACTGAAGTTTATATCCAAATGTATTTGTGACATATGAATAATTAGAATTTTAAAATTAGAGCAGATGCATTCGAAGAATGTTTTGAAAAGCTTGGAGTTGTCTTGTCAAGCTGGACCCTATATTATTCATCGGTTTCATTTTTCTTCGTGTGAATATAATATACACTCGCATTCACTTATATTATGTATTTGAGGTTTTCTCAATTGGGGTTTATATCATCCCATTCAAGTAAATTAATTAGTCATTCCACCTCAGATTATTAATCGGATGAGCTAGTAACCGAGGAATGACAAGAGGTGAAGTGACGCACATTTTCCAAGATATGCATGTAAATGTACAAACCCTAGTATCTACTTTGCGGCTCTTTAACATATTTAGCAAACTTTTTCATTAATGGACCGTATCGTAGATTATAAAAGGATTCAAGATCTCATTGTTTGAGATCTACAATCATCAAGCAAAATGCAACTTGCTATATTAATGTCTTTTCTATTTTCGGCCTGTGCATATGCCGCTCAAGTCAGCGGGATCTTCACAAGTTTTGATAATTTGAAATGGCAAAACGCAGCCAGCTATCCATTTGCTGCCCCTAATTTCCCTTCTTGGGTCGCAACTTTATCATGGGAAATCAACAACAATGTACTTCAACCGGGTGATACTTTTACCTTAAACATGCCTTGTGTCTTTAAATTTACAACTACTCAAAGTGAGATAGATTTAGCTGTAGGAAGTTCAGTGTACGCAAAGTGTACTCTTGAACCTGGTGATTTGGTAACCGCTGCATCTCAATTGACTTGTACTGCCACCAATTTGGTGACATCTTCAACAGACGCTTATGGTCAAATTAGTTTCCCATTTACATTCAACGTGGGCGGCTCAGCTAATGCCGTTGATTTAGAAGATTCAACGTGTTATACTCTGGGACAGAATACAGTCACATTTAATGACGGGGACACTCAATTGAGTATAGGTGCAAATTTTATCGGCGGCACTTCACCACTGGATACGAGTAAAATATATTACTTTAACAGAGTAGTGCCTTCATTGAATAAACAAGCTTTGATGTTGATTGCTGGTGAATGTCCCAACGGATACACAAAAGGAACTTTAGGAATATCTTCAAGCAATGCACAACTTGATTGTAGTTCAATTCATGCTGCTGTATCGAATCTTTTTAATGATTGGCTTTTACCCGAGACCGCAAATGGTTTTAGCTATACATCACTGTGTTCAAGTTCAAGCTATCAAATTAGTTATCAAAATGTTCCTGCTGGGTATAGACCTTATATTGATGTGTTGATTAGTGTTGCAACTGGTGTTGGTTTAAGAACTGTTTTCACAAACACTTATCAATGTGCTGGTAGTTCTTCAACAACGAATGGAGGTAAAACAGTGGTATGGTCGTCTTATAATAACAACCAAGCTGGATCCAATGGTCAAGAAGTTGTTGTCACTACTGTCACTTGGACAGGACTGGATACTTCACGTACTACATTACCATATTCGACGACAAACGGTGCTACCAAGACTATTGAAGTATTGGTGCCAATTCCAACCGTTACCACCACTGCTACATGGACAGGCACAGTAACAACAACATTTACTATAACTGCGACTCCAGGTGGAACCGCAACTGTGAGTGTAGCGTTGCCGGAAAGTAAATCATCATCTGAAACATCAGAATATCCATCCGAATCATCAAGCTATCCTTCAGAATCGTCAGAAACTTCTTATTATCCATCTGAAACATCGAGTTATCATTCCGAAACATCATCAGAGTACCCATCGGAATCATCGAGCTACCCACATGAGACGTCGTCAGAATATTCATCGGAATCATCGAGCTACCCCTCTGAGACATCATCTGAGCCATCAGAATCATCAACTTACTCTTCAGAATCTTCTAGCTATTCATCAGAGTCTTCCAGTTACTTCTCAGAATCTTCCAGCTATGCATCCGAGTCTTCGTCTACTACACCGGAATCTTCAAGTACTCCATTTGAATCTTCGACTTACTCGTCAGAATCATCTAGCTATCCTTCAGAATCATCAAGTTATCAAACTTCATCACATAGCTCAGCTTCAGAAACTTCTGATTATTCATCTTCTAGCAGTTCGGCATATTCATCAGCAACATCAATTATTTCATCATCTGAATTCGAAACCTCATCTAAAACTTCAAATTATCAATCATCGAGCCTAATTTCTTCGTCAACAACATCAGAGACTTCAAGTTATCCATCATTGACTTCATCTCTGCTCAGCTTTAGTTCATCTGTTGCACCATACCAAAACAGTAGTTCGATTTTAACACAAAGTAGTTCAAGCACAATAACAGACAAATCTTCGTCAATTGTCACAGACACAGACTCGTCAACTTCATTGGCTACAAGTACAGTAACTCAGAGTGTTACTAACACAGAAACTGTCACAAAATCTACGAGTTTATCAACTTCTGATTCGAATTCTAGTTCTGCAACAGGTTCTAGTTCCACTAATTCAGAAACAACTTTGACAGATACTGTGACAAGTGTTTCTACTTCTACTACTGCTAAAGAATCGAATACCATTTCAAGCTCGAATACAGTCACTAGATCAGACCTGGAAACATCAACAAGAGAAACAGGAGCTTCTCAATCTACAAACACTGTCACCGTTACTAACACAAGTAACGTCATTACTTATGAAACTTCCACGGCGACAGGTACTACTGAAAAAGGAACAGGAAGCGATTTTTCAACTTCCTCAAGTGCTCCAAATGGTAACGGAAACCAATCTACAAATAGTGATTATTCAAAATCAGAACCTGGCACCAAAACAACAGACAACACAGAAATGACAAACATTTTGTCCAGTACTACTTTTGAACAAGTTCCAACATCTTCATCATCGCTCCAAACTACAGTTTCTACTTATGAAGGGGTAGGATCTAAAATTCACAATTCTTCATTAATTTACATTTTCGCAATAATAATCTCGTTATTCAATTAGTTTCGGTCTACAAATAAATTTTCAGCTCACGTTGTTTTAGAGCGCATTATTACATAGTGGAAAGGTTTATACCTAATAGACATACATTTTTTTATTATTAATAATATTCCCACTTCTCTGTTACGTCACGATACATGACACACACCAATGTCGAATTTCATGACGACAGACTACGTGACACAAAACTGCGGCCCGGTTCTGGGTGCCAACTGAAACATGGCTTGATCCAACACATCACTGGCGCGCATTCGGCAATTGACAAATGAAGACCCGTTTTGTGTGGATCACCCATTTCCTTCTCTAAACCACTGATTCTCTCTTTCTCAGCCACGGTTACGAACGTTTGCACACCATCCCCAAACCCGAACGTGGATTTTCCATTCCATATAAAAGCAACCCACTTCTCAATTCCCCTTGCACGCCAACTAACAATTTCCAATATGTCAGCTAACGAATACTACTCTTCAGGAGACCAATCGAATTACAATCCAAGACAATCCAACCAATCTAACCAGTCTTACCAACAAGGCGAGGCCGGCGAGGGTCAACAAGACAGGGGCTTGTTGTCCACAATCGCTGGGGGAGCTGCTGGTGGATACGGTGGTCACAAATTGGGTGGCCAAAACCACGGTACTTTAGGAACCGTATTGGGAGCCATTGGGGGAGCCATTGGTGCAAACAAGTTGGAAGACGAATATAAAGACCATAAACAGAATCAAGGTCAACAACAACACCATGGTGGATTAGGTGGTATATTTGGCGGTAACAAGCATGAAAACCAAAGCAACTACGGTGGAAGAAATGATTACAACGACAACAACTACGGATCAGGCAATAACAATGATTACGGGAGAAACGACTTTGGAGGTAGAAACGAAGGAAGACATGAAGGAAGACACGAAGGTAGACACGAAGGAAGAAACGATTTTGGCGGTAGAAACGAAGGAGGAAGAAACGATTTTGGCGGTAGAAACGAAGGAGGAAGAAATGATTTTGGCGGAAGAGATAACTTTGGAGGTGACAACTTCGGAGGAAGAGACAACTTTGGTGGAAGAGACAATTTTGGAGGAAGAGATAACTACGGAGGCGATAACTTTGGAGGCAGAGATGACAGAAGAGGTGGTTACAATGATGACCGTCGTCAAGGTGGTTGGTAAATGGAAATGTTCATGTAAATCATTTATTTACTTTGGATGCTGCTTGAGTATTTAGTAATGGTAATTTCGATTCCGTCAACGATATTTTTCTATGCAGTAACTCTGGCGATCTTTTTTTAATTCTTAATGTGTTTCTAACATGAGGTGGTGAGTCCAACAACGGATTGAACTCTAAATCTAGCGGCTGTGTTAAATTGCTAGTTGGTGATTCATCAAATGAAATATCCTCAATACTAGAATCTACCAAAGAATCATTGAAATTTTTCCGTCTTGGTTGATGCTTAATTTTCCTAATTTTCGGAGTAGTCATCTTTGGCTTTTTCTTTGGTTGTTCATCAATAATCATAAAGTCATCCTCGTTTTTATTTTTTAGATAATCGATTGCATAATTATCCATAATCGTATCAAATTCGCCATTTACTAAATTTTCTAAATCTATGACCAATTGTTGTAGTATTGTCTCATTTGGATTATTTATCAAATTTGATATAGTTTTCGGCAAATAAAAAAACTCCTTCAAATCATGTATGAGGTTGTCATATAAAATGGAAGAATATAACAATAAATCCATATTGTACTTATCTCTCATTGCTTGAATCAGTTCTTCATATAATTGTGTGTGGTAATTTGTCCAGCCGGGTTCGTCTTGGGTTCGTCTCAAAGTAGCAGACGCAGACTCGTTTAGTATGTATTCGATGTCAGAAGGTTTCTGATACTGAGCTTCTAATTGGGGTAATTGATACTCTATTTTAGATATTAATTGTTCACATAAATTGTAAATTGTGGATTCCAACTCTGAACCATTACTTTTGTTCGATAATATGATTTCAGCTTCTATTTTTTGAAATAACAATAATTTCCTTTTCGCAAGTAAGAAATATTTTTTACATTTCTCTTGATTGTATTTGTTTAAACTCTTTTTCGTCGACAATAGAGTTTCAAACATTAGCAGAAAGACTTTTTCTTGTAACTCGTCTCTTTTTTTATTGTTTTGTTCAATAATTTTTGATTCTCTCATTCTCAATTCCTCAATTTCCGCTTTTTGTTCAGTAATCATCTTCAAATACGAACCAACGTGACGATCCAAGTTTGAAGAGTTTCGTATCACCTTTGTTTTAATTTCTTTTGCTCTATCGGCGTATTTCAAAGTGTTCAACGTTTCGTCATAATGCTGCGACGAAGGGGAAACACAAACTATCATTACAGTTTTACAATTTCCACCCAATGAGAATTTCAATAGTCTTGTCAATTTCGAATCTCGATACGGCACATGATTCCTTCTTCTTGGGTCGCATAATGCATTTATACAATTACCCAAAGCCAACAAGGATTTATTTATATTTGCTCCTTCATTTAATCTGGCACCTCTGTTCCTTGTAGCAGCAGCTCTTTCGCTTCCTGCTAAATCTATAATTGATAATGTTGCAAATGTATGTTCTTCTGTCAAGTCTCTAGTTCGGTCTTTCTGTACCACGTTAATCTGTAAAACTGCATGAGATCGACTGGACGTAGCATTAGCTCCTGTTGGACTTGAAGTTCTATTTTGGTTTCCTTGTATGATTAAATCCATCACTTCTTCCACTGAGTTGGGCCTGAATTTAGTCAAATTTGACACAGATATTTTATTATTTGAATCTTCCCTAATGTTCAATTTCTTGCAATCAGTTTCAATATTTAGTAAATCTCGTATTGTTTCATTGTATATTTCCAAATACGAAAGACTGACATCTATAATTTTAGTGTCTTTTAAAGTATCGATTTTTTGGTAAAGTTCTTGCATTGTTAAAAATATCACACCTGGATCTTGCGGTGAGCCTGAGATTGTATGCGTTTTACCACAACCAGTTGCACCATAAGCAAACACTGTAGCGTTGTATCCGTCTAGTATAGAATCCAACAACGGCCTGGTGGTGCTAGCATAAACATCATTCTGAGTACAATTTTGATGAAATATTCTATCGAAAATAAATCTATGTTCTCTAATTCTTGAACTTTTGTTTGGAAATGCATTTTTCTGCATTTTTGCCAATGGATTGGTCTCTGGAGGATCAAAAATTAACATTTTCTCATCGACTACGTTAATTATGTTTCTAATACCAATTGGATTCATCAATTTTCTTTCTTTTGCAGCAGCTAAGGATCCATCGAAAAAGAATTCGTCATTTTCAGATTGGATTAAATTATTGTTTTCCAAACTTGTGAAAGGACGAACTCTTACAGCAACAGATATGGACGATTCTTTGGCAAAAGAAGACGCTGCGCTATATGCGGGAGTATTCAACGTAGCTGCTGCTGCTGCAGTTGCTGGAGTAGACATAACATGTGGTTGATTTGTGATTTGATCTTTATTTACTTTTTGAATTCCAAACGCGATTATTAAAAAAATCATCACAGCATACCACAAACAGCACATCTACACATACCGAAAAAAATTGATAACGGTCAACCACAAGAAATGAAATCATCTATTACTATAAACCACCGAAACTGACGTTGTATACGTATAAATATTATAAATTAGTGTTGAATTTTATTATCAACTTCACTATAAGCCGGCGGAGCCGTATTCATGTTGGTATTACCACTAGAAGAACCTTCATTTACAGATCCATAATTGAATTGTGGTTGAGCTATTGGTTCTTGTCTAATAGGATCTTGACAATGATGGTGATGATGATGATGATGAACCCCTCTATTTCCTCGGTCTCTGCCACCTCTTTGTGGAAGCTGATTTTCTAAATCGTTTCGATTCACATAGTAGACTTTTGGTTGATAGAAATACGGAGGATATTTAGCTATTATATACCACGAGTGAATTAAACCGGGAAAGTAGCCCAACACAAATAACAACACATTAATCAAGGAATCTGCCGTACAGAAACCTCTCCTTATCCACACAGGTAACGGTGGAAAGAACACTGACAACACAATCAAACAAAGATCAGAAAGACATAAACACATAATGAGTGAGCTATAGTAAAATTGAATGACATTTTTTGCCTCAGCGGAACATTTATCTCTGAATCTTAAATTAAGCTGTGACACTACAGTAACACTCAAGAACCAACTCACTTCAACACTTTTAAAGAAACTACAAAGGCTGGCTCTCAGTTTTAATTGACAACACCCGAATCTCAGTGTATGCTTTTCGAAGTATTCAATCGGCGGTTTTTGTAATTTTTCTACAGTTGAAACATAGTTTTGTGTTTGTGGGTCGTAATACAATTAATGCCACTATCATAGATACTGCGGTATTAGCAATTGTTCATTTGGAATTGGATCGTTTTATTTTATTGGTGCAAGTTGTTGCTAAGACAAACCAAATCTCAGACACTCGAGAAAACGAAATTACCACTTTAATTGTTATCCCTTTTGAGAGTTTAGTGTTTGTGTTTGTTACATTCTATCCAATTGTGTTTAACATCTATCAAGTGTTATCAAATCATTCATCAATCCAATATAAAAAACTATTTTTTTTATTCCCTTGTTTCACCTTACATTACTTTACATTTGCCATCATGTCCACGATAACTTTAAATATAATTTACCAATCAATACATCAACCTAAAAAAATTACAATCACGAAAGTTAGTACTGTGAGTCAATTGATACAGAAAGCTTTGGAGTTATATAAAGTTGGTCCAGGCTACTCCGGTTCTTTGCATTACAATAACAAAGTATTAGATGACTCTTTACCAATCAGGTTGACAAATTTAGTGAATAACTCCAAATTATCTCTAAAAGTGAAGAAAATAGATATGAACAAAGAAGTGAATGTCAAATTTGTTACCAACGATTCTCAAAAAGTTGAAAAAATCAATATCAACTCCAACTTGTTGACTTTAGTTGAAAAATTTGGTATAAATTTAACTAAAAAATCTCAATTGATTGTATTCAATCTAACAATCGAGAGCTCCAAATTTGAGGAAACTCAATTGGGCTCAATAATAGGAGATGTCAATAATGTGGTTGTAAGGTTTAATTATATAAAACTGGACAATGAGAAGCAGAAAATTGAAAAAGAACAACAAGATATAGTGAAATTGCAGATGAAGCAAAACAAACTAAGACTCGAAGAAGAAGCTAAGAAGGAAGAGGCAAGAAGAGAGGAAACTGCAAAGGAGGAAGTTAGAATAAAGGAGTTGACTCAAGATGAAACAAAACTAGATGTTGAAGATTTCCATAAGATATCAAAAGAAGATATCAAAATGGATGATGCAATTGGACAGAAAAACACTATTATTGAGAGTCCAGTTGACACTCAACCGGTAGAAAGTTTTGATTACGGTGAAAATCAAACAAATGATCCACAATTATATATACCATCTAACAAACCGCAAGAATTGTATCAAAATCCAGATGAAGACTATCGCATGACTTTGCACCAGGCAAAAGCGTATCAGAATTCTATAAGAAATTCCGGAAAACGAATAAAGAAAACTGAAAGACTTCCCTCAAAATATCATATTAGAATCAAATTTCCAGACGGTTCGATTTTACAAATCAATTTCATTGAAAATACTAAAGATGTGAAATTCGGTCAGCTTATCAAAAGAATTGAAGAGTTGTTATTACCTCAATTTTTAAACAAATACAAATTGAAATATGGACATCCACCATTTAAAACGCTTGATTTGAGTTTTGCAATTAATAATGAATATTTGCACAAGCTTCCTGACTTTCAAAACGAAAGAATATTATTGATCTGGGAATTAAAAGACACCAACTTGAAAGGTCCTTATATCAAAAATGACGATTTAATAGTCAAAAATAGCGAGGAATTGCCTGAAAGAGTATTGGACAAGCACAGAGGAGAATTGCCAAGTGAGGAACAACAATTTGTTCAACCAAAAAAGGAGGAAGAGAAGAAAACCAAGTCAAAAGTTCCAAAGTGGTTTAAAATGAAATGATAAATCAACTAATTTATAGATTGAATAGAAGTGTGTATATACATTTATGAGAAGTCAAAGTTGCAATTGTGACTCATGAAAGAAATACAAATAACCCTCCACGAAAACCTGCATATAATTAAGGGTAACTACATTATCTAATTACAAGTGTAACCAATGAAAAAATTATTTGTTCGTAATTGTAATACAGTATTGCAGCGTGGATGCATATTTTTTGGAGAGTGAAAAATTTTTCAAAATATAAAAGCGTAACGATACCCACTACCATTCCAACCTCTTTTACCTCTTTTTTTTCTTCAACCAACTTTCTATTTCACAACTTTAACTCATTATATTTTTACCCCATCTTCCCAATTATTTATCAGTTTAAAGTTATTTGCCATGTGTGCCTAAATTAGTGTTACCCCCGAGTATTAGAAAGTGTTATTTTTTTATTAATTAAATAAAAAAAATTGTTATATTACCCCCTAAAAATGTTGAAATAGAATTATTATTATCCCACCCAATATGGTGTTCCTTATTTTGTTATTCCTAGATTAGAAAGTTTACTACTGTTACCACAATACTAGAAAGTTTATTAAAAATGTCCGCTGCCGTACCAACGAAAACTATTGATTTTACCTTGGAATCTGAAATGATTCAAGATGTAAAAAACGTCGCTCCTACACCAAGTGTAATGGAAAAGAATGAAGTTGTTTCTCCATTCCAAATTCATTCAAGTGTTTTAGATTCTGTCTTTAGCACTAACTTGGATGATCCAACTTCGATTGTTGATCACACTCCTATGTTTGATGAATTAGATTTCATCCTCGATGGTGCCAAAGTCAATTCCAAAGATGATTGGGTAGCTTTGTTTGGCGATGAAGAATCAAACCAACTTGCTGGCCCTCTCATTGATTTGGATGATGAAATGGTACCGAGAGATGAGAATTTGGAAAGTTTATTTATTGAACCTTCGCCAAATGGTTTAACTGATGATACTATATCTCAATCAACGACATCGGCTTCATCGCCTTCTTTGTCTTGTGCGGGTACTAGTGTCACCTCAGTTACAACCATGAACAAAGGTAAAAACAATCAATTAGCTACTCCAACTATAACACCACTTTTGGATGTTAAATCTGGTAGTAAACGTAAAAGAGAGTTGAAACCAATTGAATTGAACGATGAAGCTGATGCTGTTCTGGTTAAAAGAGCCAAGAACACTTTGGCTGCCCGTCGTTCAAGACAAAAAAAACTTGATAAAATGTTCCAACTTGAGACCCAAGTTGATCACCTTAGTGCTGAAAATAAAAGATTGCAAGCAATTTTAGCATCGCACAATATTGATTTTTAAGTTTGTTTATTTATTTTTATAATTAGTTTTAATGCATAAAATTTGAGAGACTGTTTATGATAAATTTTTGTAGAGTTTTGAAGCATTTAGAATGTTTGACGAATTTTGTAGAGTTCGCAAACATTTCAAAGTTTAGTTACTTCTAACAATCGCTGGTTTTAACAATCGCTACTTTAAACAATCGCCAATGTTACACTGCTATTGGTGATTAAGCAACAGTTGCAAATATCGTATAAAGCTTCAACCCAAAAAGATACCAGATCAAAAGCTCAAAATAATCACTTCTAAAGATGAAACTTTTCGTGTATAACGTGGGCAAGCTTTCAGGAGTGAATAGGGCTTGAGACCGTCACCTATATTTTGTTTTTTTTTTGCAATTTTGCACGGGAATAATTCAGCTCGCGACACACAATAGCGTGTTTAGAAAATATAAATTATTCCCGCGGGCCAAAAAATTATATGCAGTACGCTCCTGAGGGAAACCACTCCTGAGAGCTTGCCCACGTTACACTGAAAACAACGTTTGATGATGGAATCCAAGTAGCTGATTAGATTATCTTACGCATTAAATTTTTAGCTTGAATGATGTTATAACCTATTTATTATACTTGCTCGTGTCAAGTGCAAAAGTTTAACTTGATGACAATTGAAAGCTGGCTCCTTCTAAGAGTCTAGATGACTTTCTTGTCTGCATTATCAATGCAATTGCATACGCGTTGCAACAACAACTCACTCAATAAAAAACCACAGAAGCTTACAACCACCTAATTGTTTAATCTTTTTGCATGCTTCAACTGTTAAACTTTTTTATTTCCAATCGAGATGAAGTCCTCATAATCAATTCTATCATGTCGATGTTGCTGCAAAAAATTAATTGCAAAACAAGCGCTACCACGGATTTACTAAATTAGCGTTACATGAACCAAAACTAATTTATCGATGCCTCTATTGTTATTGCTGAAAGCCATTACTGTTTGACTAAGCGCTTAATAATTGTTGAGCCATTCTGCCACCATAATTCGATAGTTATTTATCAATTAACTTTTTTAGTTGACGTTGGAGGTAAATGCAACCTAAAATTTTAAATCTGAACGTGACACTCTATAATAACCATTAACAAGGATTTTGAATTAAATTTGATTTACGGGGCTTGTTGCAGTTTACATCGGAACTAAATTCGTATATGTTATTTAGTATGGACGGTCAACGTCTATGCTCGAGAGAAAACATGTCTAAAACCACTACAGACGACAACAAAACCGATCGGTAATACTTTTTTACGCAGTTTTGAAATCTTGTCTGCATTCATTCTGTGCTTGGTGATTGGAGAAATTGGAAACCCGAAAAGGAGGAGCATGATTATTTCACTTTTACCAATTATGCAAAGACTAATTTGAACTACTGGTTACAATAATTACAAAAAGTGTTTAACCAGGCAACTATAGAAATTTTAGCTCTGTTTGTAATTAAAGTCGCCTGATTATACTGATTTCAATTTTTAGTTACTTTAAAAAATGTCGGAACTCAATCTTCATTGGTTGATTAAAATTTCCCCAGCTTCGAATAATCCAAATTTTGAGGGGTATAGTTTAAACAATTTAGCACCATATGCTACAACTTGCATCTTTGTAATGAATATTTTAATTTAGTCGTTTTTCAAAATATTTGTCAAATAAACTTTAAAAACAAAAGTTGAGGAGTTTTAACTACTATTTTATTATGACACGAAGTCCAACGTCAACAAATTCAACAAAATAACAATTAGACTGTGAAATAAATTAAAGTATTTAAACAGGTTGAATATCATTGAAATTCTATTAGAGATCTTTTCTTTATTCAATTCAAACATGCAAATTTTCAAATTTATCGCTGCTGCTTTCTTCGTTTTCTTTGCTCAAGCTGCTTTGGTCCAACCTGTTGGTGACAAATTAGATGTTAGAGCCACTGGTTCAATCGACTCAATTGGTTCATTGGCAAGCTCAGTCATTACCGGTTTAGAATCAGAAATCCCGGTTATTATTTCAACCGTTTTAAAAATTTTTAATGAAACCGAAACCGACATCAAAGACTTAGTTGACGACGTTTTATCTGACTTGGGTTTGACTAACTTATTGAACACCAGTTCAATTATTTCCTCCATTGAACACGGTATTTCTGATCCAGCATCACTTTTGCCATTGCCAATCCCATCAACCGCAACGTTACCTTATCTTATCCAAACCATTTCTTACCTTTTCAAGAAGTTTACTTCTTCTGTTGAACAGGCTGTTGTTTATATTCCAAAAGTCATTGCTCAATTGATCCAATACTTGAAATTAGAAATTGATCAAATTATCAGTATCATCACCGGTGTTGCCAAAAATTTTAGTCTTCCAATTTCAACTATTCTTAAAATTATTGCTGAGTTGTCAAGTATTTTGAAATCCCCAATTTCTGAAATCCAAAACATCATCAATGGAGTCTTTAAAGAATTTTAGAAGAGCTGTGGCCACTTTGACTAGTTGAACTAGCCTTTTTTTTTATATATTCAATAAACAGTTATTAAACCTGTGATCAAATTCAATTTTTAACTATGTAAAGTTGTATAGAGAAATCTAACCTGTAAGTTTTTGGTTATTTCACAAACGACAGTTTATTTTTTTGCAGCAATTGGAGGTGCGACATTTGCAACAAAAATTGCCGTACTTTGAAACTAGAAATTGGAAGCTTGAAATAATTAAAACATTTAATTGTAATGTAGCAAGACTCAATAAAATTCAAAGAGCTGTAAGCTCTGCAACATTAAATTCAAATTCAATGAGACTGTTGCGCACAAAATGTCAGACTCTTTCATTCAGTTCTATTCTATTCCTATTTCAGTATGGATTCAAAGACATAACATGATTTCAAGGTAAAAAATAAATACAAAATCAGTCTTTAAAATATTTTGTCAGAGATTAAACCTACTTAAGATTTTTTTTATTAATAAAGATAATCGCTGGCATTAATAAGGAGACAAAAATTGAAGGATCAAGCAAGTGATAACCCACTTCTTATCAAAGCATGCATGTTCTTCTGCTTTGGGATTGAAAATTCAACTACTAAAGCAGACATTTCACTGATAGTGCAAACACAAACATGTGTCTCGGAAGTAGCTAGATCCGAAGGACGATAATCAAAATCTTCCTGTGAAATCTTGTTTAAGTATATCAGTCTTAATATGTGAATTGTACAAGCTTACATCTTTATTTAGTATCAGTTTACTACTTTTATTGGTTGCTTTTTAAACCTGTTTTTATCTTGTTTGACAAATCAATTAGCAAATTTTTAATTTCATTGTCACTGCTGTCATAATACGACCGCGCAAGATCAAATTAACTGCCAACAAAAGAAATTTAATGATTGGTCATCTGATAAGAACAAAAAAAATGCCATCTCTGTCTTAGGACACCAACGGATCAACTCAGCTCTCTCGATAGTACGTCAAATCTCTCCACGAAAGCATACCGTAGCTGTTGAGTTATCAGTTCTTGTCCAAATGGACTTTGGTTTTGATTGCATAAAAAATACACAAAACAAACAACATGTCCTACATTTCCCGGTGTCTAATTGCCGTATTGTCTTGATAGATGAAAAGACCTAAACTACATTACGAGACGACAGCTAAGTAGAGGGTTAGGTTTCAACTCTGTCGAGACAGTAAGGGATCGAGATAAGAGTATAAGCGAGGCTTGCCAAATGATAAGCGAATGGTGAATAACGGATTTGTTTAATCGAAAGTTGATATTTTTTTTTTGGGCGTTTTCTCTCATCAGTGGGCATTTCTATCCAGATTTCAAAATTGAAGTCAGGGCGGGATTTTCTTGTCCTGGCAAATTAGGGATTGTTGTGCCACACGTAAAGTCAAAATTTTCTTGGTAAACGGATACTTTAATTTTTCATTTCAGTTTTAAATCTTCTGTCAGATCCAACCTTGATATAACTTAATTAAAAAAGATGATACGCGGAGTCTCCGTTGGAAAGATCTTATAAACCATAATTTCTTTTTTATTTTTTTGCATCTATTGTAATAATAATAGTAGAAACCTTAATTTTATTATAACTGTCGGCAAGCACTATTCTTGGTCCATGAAAACGACATATTATCAAGGACATCAACGACTCAATTACGTTAGAGTCAATTCTTTGGGGTTTTAAAAGGCAATATCCAACGAATGGCATGGATGAATGTTAAGTAAGGATGCAGGGACAGGTTTTGTGATTAATGAAGAGGAAAATTTTTAAGATGAGAAATTTTAGTGCTTTTGGAATAAATTTCTATTGTCTTATCTACAGATTGTATTAGTACGTTATATTTAAGATTGTACATCCTTTGTGATTTAATTTTTCAATTTCCTACCTTAACAACTCCAATCATCTCCTATATATTTGCTTACCAATCGCACAAGTAAATATACTTTATCCACATCCATCCTTACTTCCCTAACTCCATTGTTCCTTCTACTACTCATTCCACAATGGAACACGACCACGAAAAAGTACCCGTAGGTGTTGAGAAAACATCTTTAAATTCTTATGACGATGTTGGAGCTTCTTCGGCTGAAGTCCAAACTACTCATGTCAATTTCATCGACAGGTGGGCTCACAAATTGAATGCAGAAACTAAAGGTATAGATTTAGTTTCCGATGAAGAAAAAACTGATACCTCCCTCTGGGGTTGTGCAACCATGTGGTTCTCTGCCACTTTTGTCATTGCTTCATTTGCATTGGGAGCTTTAGGTATAACCGTTTTCAGTTTGGCTTTTGGTCAAGCAGCTTTGGTAATTATATTTTTCACCGCTTTGGGTGTTTTCCCAGTAGCTTACTTTTCATGTTTTGGTCCAAGATTAGGTTTAAGACAAATGATTCTTTCGAGGTTTCTAATTGGTGATGCAGCAACTAGAATATTCAGTTTTATCAACGTCATTGCTTGTGTCGGTTGGGGTGCTGTCAACACCATGTCCTCCGCTCAATTGTTACACATTGTTAACAATGGATTATTACCTCCTTGGGCAGGATGTTTGATCATTGTTTTATGTACCATTCTTGTCACTTTCTTTGGTTACCACGTCATTCACACTTATGAAAAATGGTCTTGGATTCCAAGTTTGGCAGTGTTTTTGGTTTTACTCATTAGATTTGCCATGTCAGGAAAATTTGTTTCAGATCCATTTGTTGGTGGTCCAACTACTGCTGGGGACGTTTTAAGTTTCGGTGGTACCATCTTCGGGTTTGCCACTGGTTGGGCTACTTATGCTTCTGACTATACTGTCTATCAACCAAGAAATGCTAATTTATACAAAATATTCTTTGGTATTTTTGTCGGTTTATATTTCCCATTGCTTTTTGCTTTACTTTTGGGTGCAGCAGCAGCTACTGGTACTGTTTCCGATCCTCAATGGAAAGCTTTATACGAAAAAGAATCTGTCGGTGGTTTGGTCTACGCTATATTAGTTCAAGATTCTTTACATGGTTTCGGTCAATTCTGTTGTGTTATCTTGGCTCTAACTACCGTTGCCAATAACGTTCCAAATATGTATTCAATGGCTTTATCTGCTCAAACTGTTTGGTCTCCTTTATCAAAAATTCCAAGAGTTGCATGGACTATTGCTGGTAACGGTGCAACTTTGGCTATTTGTATCCCAGCTTATTATAAGTTCGAATCGGTTATGGAAAATTTCATGAATTTGATTTCATATTATTTAGCCATTTACGAAAGTATGATTTTCTCATCACACTTTATATGGCACAAAGGTAAGTTTAGTGCATATGAGTACGAGAGATATCAAGATAAATCTGCTTACCCACTAGGAATAGCGGGCACTTTTGGTTTCTGTTGTGGTATTGCTGGGGTAGTGCTTGGTATGAACCAAACCTGGTATGCCGGTGTTATTGGCAGAAAGATTGGTGAATTTGGTGGTGATATTGGATTCGAGTTGGGACTCGGTTTTTCTTTCATTGGCTTTAACGTATCGAGATACTTTGAGAGGAAATACATTAGATAGACGTAGAAGTTGTAATATAGATTTTCATTATACACAATACTAATATAATAATAGACACATTGTATTTGTTTTTTTTTTCGCAGACAATATCGAGTATTGAAAATTTGTTATCATGGGGGAATCAAAATTCAAAGACACTTTAGACGAAATGGTGTTTTACTTGAATCTAATATACATTTTACAGTCGAAGGAGTTTCAGAGCTTTTACCCATCATTAGCCATACAAAGTTCCTTGTTATTAACAAGTAATGAGCTTTTGGTACAACCAAACACCATCGAACTACCAGTCAAAAAATCAATTATTCGAACATCAAATAAGATAAAGAAATGGAACGCAAAAGGGAAAGAGTGTGCTCAACTATAACAGCTTATATTAATTTTTGATAACTAACTAACTTGCCTTCAATATTGAAAAATCTCAATGTGTCTATTATATTGTTTTTAGTTGTATTTGAAAGTTGTTTGTGCGAAATGAATTCGTCTAAAGTAGGCAATAACCATAGCAACCTCCCTGGATCATTGGATTGTTTGCTGGCTTTTAATATAATATTGATCAAGTCCTCATCGAAAATTCCACCAACAACTAACTTTTCTTCAATATAATCCAACTGAATATGTTCATTATCAAATGAATGCAACACTATTTTATTTATTAACAAATCCAAATACTCATATAATTCCAAATTTATAACTGAATTCATAATTGAATATAAGCATTTTCTCGATATGACTTTTAATGTAGTTTTGTTGAACTCTATTCCTGGACAATCTTTTGGCAATTTGTATTTTGATTTTGATAGCAACGGACTGCTTATGACCATTGTTTCAGCTGCTAATTTGTCAAGCCTCAAGAATGATAATAGTTCAATGACCATTCGTTTATCGTTTCTGACTTCTTGATATCTGATCAACGTAGATAAAAACTCGGGGTATATTTCAATAATGTGACTGAAATGATCTGCCATTAACATAAACGAGTCCGACAAAACAGTTGGGGAGTGTTTATATTGTAGCAAAGACGAGTATACTATCTTCTGGTAGTTGTATAATTTCATCAGGCCCATTTTTTCAAGCAAAAACTTAAAAATCTTAATTGTTGGGGTATACTTTGAACAGGTCAATAGGCTTTGAACAATAGACAAACCCAAAAGTAGATGATTTTCTTGTTGAAACGACTTCTCTAATTTTTCTAAATATTCTTCATTGCTTTTCACCGGTGATTTAAACTGAATGTACTGATAATTTTCAACTTGTTTGCAATGATCGGAATCAGAATAATTCAAATATTGTGAGCTCTTGAAATTATAAAAGTTAATTCTAAATTGTTCAATAGAATTAAACCAATCAGATGAAGTCACTAGCTGGAGCAGCTGAGAAATTCTTTCATCTTTGTATGTTTCGAGTTTCATTTCAACACAGATATTCTCAATCAATGATGTGCAAACTAGCAATATGGTGTTTTTTATGTCAACGTCTGTATACGTCAGGCCGCCCAAAAAACTAGCCATGTCATCTTGATTGAATTGCATTTTATCATCAGAACTCCAGTTATTAAAATCCTTGTTTAATATTTCTAGTATATTTTTTCTATGCTGTTGAAACTGTTTGGCTAGTTCCTGTCGGTTTTTGAAATCTTCATACTGAAATTTGGATCTGGCTAGTCCCAAATCGTATCGTTGTTGATTTTCCAATTCCGTTGACACTCTGTAAAAACGTCGTAGATAACGACCGTTTAATGTTTTGTGAAAATGACACTTCATCAATGACATGAATTACGTCGTATATATAAAAAACCTACTAGTCGCAATTAGCCTGAACTTGTAAACAGATGATAAATATTTACAAATTTCATGCCGCAAAATGCAAGTATCACGTGACATACAATCCATATTGAAAAGTCCAAGTTGTTGAAAAAATTATTGAAACTTGTACATTGCAACAATAATGAGATTATCAATTTTTACTGCATTGAGTGCGTTAGCTTCAGTTGCTATTGGGTATGAAACCACTGGAAATGAAATAGTTGACATTGTTGTTGATTATTCAATTAAAGAAACTCCAAGTATTTCAAGAAATGACGTTTCTGAGTGGACAAACGGTGACGAATACACTTTAGAATATATTCTCAATAATCACGAGAAAACGGAAATCACAGTTATTGGGGTAACAGGTCAATTCCAAAATCCAGTCACAAATGAAGTAGTCACCAATTTGACAACTGGTAAAATTGGCCCAATTGCAGTTGCACCAGGTGAAGCCATCAAATTCGACCAAAGAATAACAGTTGATTTAATTGCTCAAAACTATGAGCTCATTCCTCAAGTTTTTATTGTTCATGACGAAAAAGTCAAAGTTATACCTTGTAGAGGACAATTGATGACAATTGCTGACAGTGCTATTTCTTTATTTGATCCCAGATTATTGTTTTTAGTAATTGTTTTATTAGTTTCAGCTGGTGCCATTGGTTACTTAGGTTACGAAATTTGGGGTAAAAGTTATTTCAAGGCTACTACACAACCTAAAACTAAGAAAACTGAGCCATCTGTTGCAACAGCACCATCAAAACAAGTACAAACTTCTGGCTATGACGTCAGTTGGATTCCAGAGGCTCACTTGAAACAAAAGAAGTCAAAGAAGGTCAATTAAGTTTGTAAATATGTAAATATGTTGGTAATGTATTAAACTATGTAAAATGTAAGCAAAAAAAAATATAAATAGTCTACACAATCAAGTATGAGATTATACTTGATTGAGAAACCAAGAACTTTTATAATTACAACACAGACTCATGCTTTGATTATTAGACACACCAACCCCACATACAAGAGAAAGAGTCTAAAAGGGTTGATCCCTGGTTACAAACAGAAAGACAATTCGAACGGTAATAATAAAGTAATTGTGGAATTTGTACTACTAGATTATTTAAACTTGAATCAATACAAAGATATTACACCCAGAAAATTGATTGGATGTTTGGGACTATTGAACGTCAAAAATAAAGTGTTTTTGGGCTTTATAACCAAGGAAGAATTGACTGCATTACCTACGGGTGGTGATAAAATTTTTAAAATTACTGGCACTGAATTTTTTTGTATAAACAATGACGAATACGATTATCTACTAGAGAAAGAGGCAGAAGAATTGAGTCATCAAGAACGAGAAAGGTTGAGTCCAGCAAGCTCAATCAAAAAATTACTATCAACAGGCGCTTTTTTTTATTCGAAACAATTTGATGTGACGTCAAATGTGCAGAAACGAGGCATTCATGATTCAGATTTTAAGTTGTACGCCGATGATCCTTATTTTAATCGGTTCATGTGGAATGGCTTTATGTTGGGCGAGGTATTGGAGTTTAGAAATAGATTATCAACGGTAGAACAAAAAATACTAGATAAAAGTGGCTTCTACGTTATAATTGCCAGAGGCTATGCAAAATCAGTCAACATTACTGTGGACGGAAATGATGGCCTACTCACTTTGATATCGAAACAAAGCAGTGCAAAAGAAGGACCATTATTTGGTGATTGGGGCTGCGATGGGAATGGCTCAGTCTCAAACTTTTTGGAATCTGAAATAATCATCTATACCAAGAAACTTTGTTTGTCATATATTATACTACGAGGTAATGTACCAATGTACTGGGAGTTAGAACACCATCTTACGACAAAACTAAAAACCAATGGAAGAAAAATTGTATTTCCAAGATCATTTGAAGCGTCTCAGGATGCTTTTGTTCGTCATTTAGATCGAATTGGCGGTCAGTACGGCGATGTCCATATTTTGAACGCGTTATCTGACAAATCTTATAAAGGTGTTTTGAGCGCGTCCTTCGAAGAACAAGTCAAAGTTTTATTACAAAAAAATGACAACGGGTACAAAGTCTTGTATACTCATATACCAATTCCATCATCTCGAATAAAAAAAATTGGGTACACTAATCAGAATCCTAACGACATAGTGTCATTGTTTTCGAATTCAATCATTAACTTTGGAGGGCTTTTTTTCGATGATTCAGAATTTATAGGTAAACAATTGGGGGTATTCAGAATCAATTCATTTGATAGTTTGAGCAAAGCCAATTTTTTATCAAAAATAATCAGTCAAGAAGTTATTGAATTAGCATTTAGAGATATCCATATAGAGTTGAGTAGAGATGTTTACATGAAACATGCAAAATTATGGGAAGAAAATGATTTATATATTTCAAAATTGACTTTGAATTTCATCTCAAGTAGCGATAAATTGAGGTCGTCGCACAAGTCGAAAAACGTGAAGGATCATTTAACAAAAAAGTATTTATTAGGAGCAGATTCTAAGAGAAACGAAACAACATTGTTGAAATTGCTTGGTAGGCTACAAGACCAAACGCCAATCAGTTTCCATAACCCGTTGCATGACTACATTGCAAAAGAATTGAACAAACATGCCAAAGAATTCACTTCAGAAATGGATGTACAATTATTTGCATCAACTTTCAATGTCAATGGTACAATGTATGAAGGCGACATCGACAAGTGGATTTATCCATCTGACAAAACTTATGATGTTGTATTTATTGGATTACAAGAAATTGTCGAATTGAATGCCGGACAAATGGTAAACACTGATACAAGAAATAAGACCCATTGGGAAAGAAAAATTTTGAATGTTTTACAAACTCGAGATAAGTACATAGTAATGTGGAGTGGACAATTGGGAGGGTTGGCCATGTTTTTTTTCGTTAGAGAAAAACAAGTCAAGTATGTATCTAATGTGGAAGGATCTTTTAAAAAGACAGGGTTTGGAGGTGTATCGGCAAACAAAGGTGGAGTAGCTGTCAGTTTCAAATTTTCCGACACAACAATGTGTTTTGTATCGTCCCATTTTGCCGCCGGTCTCAGTAATGTTGAAGAAAGACACCATAATTACAAGACTTTGATTAAAGGTATACAATTTTCTAAAAATAAGAGAGTACCAAATCATGATGTGGTGGTATGGTTGGGTGATTTCAATTATAGAATCGATTTACCAAATGAAGCAGTGAAACCATTAATTCTACAAAAATTGTATAACAAATTATTCGAATCTGATCAATTGAATATTCAAATGGCAAATGGAGAAAGTTTTCCGTTTTTTGCAGAACAAGAGATACAGTTTCCACCCACGTACAAGTTCGATAATGGAACAAAAGTGTACGATACCAGTGAAAAGCAAAGGATCCCAGCATGGACCGACCGTGTATTGTATCTATCTAGAAAAAACTTAATCAGTCCTATAGATTACAATTGTGATCAAAATCTAATATTTTCCGATCATCGACCTGTTTACGCTACATTTTCCATAAAAGCAAACATTATAAATCAACAAATTAAGAAAAATTTATCTAATGAGTTGTATGAAAATTATAAAAAGTTGAAAGATGGCATCAATGATATACTTTCATTGAACAATCACGTGGAGACATCACAGGAAGATGAAAAACTTCCGCCCCCAAGTTCAGATAAACAGAAATGGTGGCTAGATGGAAAACCAGCAAAAGTGTCAATACCAACATTGAACGACGGCGAGATGGTGCTCAATCCTTGGAGACCCATCAATCCATTTGAGAAATCCGACGAGCCTGAATTTGTCTGTAAAAAGGAAATAGATGTAATAAATTAAATCTCTTTTTCACCTTCATCTTTGATTTCTTGTTTGGTTATGTCTTGAGCTTCTTTCAAAATTTGATCAAGTTTGACTTCAAAAGAATCCAACATTTTTTCTAGTTTAGTAGCTTGGATCTCAGCTTCATTCAACAGTTTATAGGTTTCTGCAATATTAGGATTCTCTTTAGTCATAGAAAAATTGAACGTTTATTTACTAATATTTGTTTTTTTTTTTTTCTTAAATACTTTTGTTCTTGTGTAAACCATTGAGAATGGAAATTAATGACAAGAACGAAGCTTGAGAAACATCGGTATGAATACCAACACCCCATCTATTTACTTTATTGTTCACATTGACTTCAATGTAAGTGGCAGCTCTAGCGTTTGAATCGTCTCCTAACGAATGTTCGTGATAATGTTTAACATCAATATCGATTTTCAAGTATTTCGCAATTGCATTATTGAAAGCCGATAATTGACCATTACCTTGACCTTTAATTTTGATGGTAGCACCATTCACATCTAATTCAGCTTCTATTTCTTTCACTCCTTTGCTTGGAGTTGATATTGAGTAATCTACTAATTTATAATATTGCTCTGGACTTTCATCATCATAGTCAATGAAATATTCTTGTTTGAACAAATCACATAATTCTTCATTAGTCAATTCTTGACCTTTGACTTCAGCTTTCAACTGCACAACGTTGGAGAATGCAACTTGGAGACCTCTAGGTAAATCCAATTCCAAATTTCGAAGAATAACCCATGCAGATCCTCCTTTACCAGATTGAGAGTTGACCCTAATTATAGCTTCGTAAGTTCTACCAATATCTTCTGGATCTAAAGGCAAGTAAGGTAATTGCCAATGAACTTCTTTGCCTGCTTTTTGCTTCTTCTTTTGATGGTCGGCAAATCCTTTTTTAATAGCATCTTGATGTGAACCACTGAATGCACATACAACTAATGAACCACCATATGGGGCTCTAGCATGGACTGGGATTTTATTGCATCTTTCCACTATGTCGATCACAGAATTTATGTCTGAGAAATCCAAATATGGAGAAATACCTTGGGTGTATAAGTTTAATGCCAAGGTGACCAAATCTACATTACCTGTTCTTTCACCATTTCCAAATAAACATCCTTCGACTCTATCAGCACCAGCTAATTGGCCCAATTCCGCAGCTGCAACTGAACAACCTCGATCATTGTGAGGATGTAAAGAAATACAGACGGTGTCACGTTGGGATATGTTTCTTGAAAAGTATTCAATTTGATCGGCATACACGTTAGGGGTTGCCATTTCGACGGTTGCTGGTAAATTGAATATAATTGGCTTGGCTGTGCTTGGTTCCCAAGCTTCTTTTACCGCTTCGCACACTTCTAACGCATAGTCTAGGTCGGTGTCGGAGAAAGTTTCTGGCGAGAATTCGAAATCCCAATCTGTACCTGCAGTTGATGGATCATCTTTGGTCAACTTCCTTACTAATTTCGTACACTTGACAGCCAAATTCTTTGCTTCTTCTTTAGTTAAACCAAACACCACGTTTCTGAAACAATCGGATGTTGCTAAATAAATGTGGATGGTTGCTCGTTTTGCCCCCTTTAATGACTCAACGGTTCTTTCGATCAATTGTTCTCTACAAGGCGATAAGACTTGAATGCTAACGTCAGAAGGTGCGTTATCAATCGCATACCTTGTGAAATCAAAATCAATTTGTGAAGCTGATGGGAACGCAACCTCGATTTCTTTAAAACCAATATCAACTAGTTTATGGAAATACTCCTTCTTCTCACTTATCGACATGGGATCCGGTAACGACTGATTACCATCCCTTAAATCCGTGGATAACCATCTTGGAGGTTTGTCTAATGATTTGGATGGCCATTGACGGTCTGGTAAATTCACATTGGGGAATTTTCTATACTTCACTGAAGGATCTGCTAACATGGTCATTTTTGGTATGTAGTGTATATTCAGTAATCTTCTTTCAGTATTATATATATATATATATATAGTTTTTGTGACTCAAGGATTAATGAGTAATAACAATTGTGTGATTGAAAATTTTTTTTACTCCATATTTTAAAATGTTCTGTCCGGTACAGGACCGAGACAACACCGAAGTTTGTAAAATAGTCTTGCAATTTTAGTTGGATCTCGATTCGACTCGGCTACAGGTGGTTAAAAAAAGATTCAAGATCGTACATTCATTTTGTTTTTCTTGGGCACCCTAAACAACCAAAATAGGAATATCGTTGCTACTACATTAAAGACAATGAAACTGAGGAAGATCCCCAAGTTTCTCCATCGCTTGTGATATTGTGCATTTACGCTGGATAGAAATTCATTTGTAGAATTCATTTGACAATAATCGCAATGACCATTATCAGTGGTAATATACCCGCCAACTCTTTCTATGAAATCGGTCATGTACTGCTGACACGTCAAACCAGGTGGCAAATGAATGCGTACATACTCATGACTGGCACATCTAACATTGGTATTGGCCAAGCCAGTGGCTAGGATCGCTTGCACCAAGTAAGTGAAAGGGTTGACGCGATACATAAATATCCAAAATCCAGGTAATTGATACGGTTGAGCTAGAACACCACAAAACACCAAACATAAACCGAAAAGAAGATGAGCCAAATTAGCACCATTGTCTGCTAGTTCGATAAATGAAATACATAATTGGCCCATGGTTGAAGTGTATACGTAAAATGAAACCAACAACAACCACATCAAGAACCCTCTCGAATGCACTTGATCGTATAATACTGCGTTTTTGTAAAGACCAACAGGGTAATACCAGCAAAAAAATGCCAATGTCCCGACAATAACTTGAAATGGTACTTCACTGGTAATTTGACCGGCAATGAATGCAAACCAACTGTACGTTCTTGAAGGCGCTTCTTTTGCTTCAAATAAACTTCGTTGTTTCACATAGAACGGTAGCATTTGTTGAATCAATGTTTGAAATGGAATCAATGACATGAATATCGCAAACATTTGTGCTTCTAAGCCCTTTAAATTGTTTGGAAATTTGAAAACTGAAAATCCGATAAACAAACTGGAAGATATTACTAAGAGCAATTTGGAATAAATGTATCCTGGAGATCTCCAATCTTGCACTAGTGTTCTTTTGGTAACTATTAAATATTGTTTCCAGAGAGAACAGGCATATTTCGAATTCGAATCACGATCCCATTCTATTTCCTTTTTGTCGGATACTAGATTTTGCAATTCTTTTTGCATCTGATTGTATTCCGTCGACTGTCGCCATATCAGGAAATAATCTTGTGTTGCAAAAGAACCAGGTGCAGCACCTACAACTTCTAGGATCCATTCTGCAGGGTTGGCATCTCTTGGGCATTTAAAGGCACCATTTCGTTCAAAATATTCAATCATTGTTGAGCAGTTTCTACCTAAATCGCCAAAATAAACGGTTTTGCCGCCTTCGGTCAAAAACAACAATTTATCAAATTCATTCATAATAACCGCTGAAGGCTGATGAATAGTGCATAGAATTGCTTGTCCGTGATCAGCTAGTTTACGAAGTAATTTGCATATTGACCAAGCAGTTTGGGAGTCTAGCCCAGATGTCGGCTCGTCTAAAAACAAAAGTAATTTTGGTTTCGCAGCCAACTCAACAGCAATTGTTAACCTCTTTCTTTGCTCAACGTTTAGTCCTTCGTTCACTTTACCAATTACTGCATCTGAATATTCGTTCATCTCTAGTAAATCAATAATGTACTCTACATATAAATCTTTATCTCGTTTTGATATATATCTAGATTGGCGTAGATACGCCAGGAATCTTAAAGCTTCACGAACTGTTGATGTAGGTAAATGCAAATCCTGCTGTTGAACATACCCTATTGATCTAGGGAATGATGAGTTTAATTTATTACCATTGACCATTTTTTCACCGCTTACGATTTCACCAATAATTATTCTACTAGATAGGAAGTTTAACAATGTGGTTTTTCCAGCACCCGTTGCTCCTATTAAAGCTGTAATCTGACCAGGCTTGACCCAGCCATCTACCTGGTCTAGAATTATTTTATCTTTAATCTTATAAGTTATCGAATTCCAATGGAAAATGTCCTTACTGATTTGGAACGGTTTTTCTTCTCCTATGTAATCAACTGTTTGATCTTCGAGATCTTTGATTTTACGTTTCTTGAAAGCGCCTCTCAAGAAGAGTACAATTTCTCCTTTTTGTCTTGCCCCCTTGTTAAATTCAGTTAAAAGCACATACAAGAT
Organism: Insectozyma chauliodis; assembly: GCA_030557115.1. Taxonomy (NCBI): domain Eukaryota; kingdom Fungi; phylum Ascomycota; class Pichiomycetes; order Serinales; family Debaryomycetaceae; genus Insectozyma; species Insectozyma chauliodis. Next base: position 50,892 of record JAKTVI010000037.1, on the reverse strand, counting down.
TAAAAACACAATTGCGTATGCTATGGCAATGCCCAAGTTCCTCCACTTGTGTTTGTTCCAATACTTGTAAGAAAGTCTAAGATATTCTGTTCCATTTACATATGTTTGACCTGGAACTGAGCCAACCGTAGTGCAAACTTTATATTTGTTGGAAATATCTTCATACCCAGGACCATTTGGGATATAAGTGGTACAATCGAATCTTCGATTATGGAACTCATTAACCATCAATGATTCAAAGATGTATCCGATTGGATCAATGTATGATATCCACCTCGCCCAACCCAACATGGAAGGAATAGGTAAGATATACCCTGTGTACATGACCAAAGCCAACAATAAAACCGTCGATGGGGTCATTGCACTGGCCAAAGACGTTGTTATAGCACCCATTAGTCTGAAAATATGAGACATGACCAAAGTTGCCCAAATTGTCATTAACCAGTAAAAGAAAAACCGTCCGGGTTCTCTTCTGAAATGAACCATTAGGTAAAAGATCAAATTGAAACATATTGAGGTGATCAATTTCACAGGTAGTTGAATTATCAAGCTTGCGAAAGCGTCAGCTGAAGGTTGGTACAACCCGTATTTCCGATGTTTTTCAACAATAGGTCGAGCTTCATATAAAGTCATAACTTCTAATAACGATGAAAACGCATTGAATAAAACAGCGTAAAACATGGCAGCTCCCCTTTGGAAAAACGAACCAGTGTTATTTTGAAGATTGTAGAAAACACTAGATAAAATAAGCCCCATTACTATTTGACCGACTATGGTGAATATAACAATTGATGGATCTTTTTTAATTCTTAGCAAATTGTTTTCCATAATTAGCTTTATTTGCCTAAAGTAGGAAGCTGTGTACTTGGACTTTTTAAACAAATGACCAGACTGAGAAGCGAAATGAGATTCAAAAAATTGCAGTTTATCTTTAATTTGAAAATAATCATCAAGTTCATTTAAAAGCCGTTTGTATTGCGAGGAATTTTTCCAATATTTTGAAAATTCAGCTGGCGTTTTCGGAACTTTATTTTCAAAGCCTGGCAATGGACGTCTTTCAAACGGATTGGTCAAGGAAGTTAAAAAGTCGGCTGTTGTTTGTCTTTGAGGACAAAAGTAGCCCATATCGAGAAAGAATTCTTTTGCTTCATTGGCAGGGCCAAAGTAAATCTGATACCCTTCGTACAACAAAAACACATTGTCAAATAACTTATAAGCATCTTCTGAACATTGGTAGACCGAAATTATAGGTGTTGTTTCTAAGAATTTAGCTGATGTCAGTAGCGCTTTCAAAAATTCCAAGGCGGTAGCAGCGTCTAGCCCCCTAGTTGAATTATCCCAGCACTGAACTTTAGAATTGCACAAACACACTTCTGCAATGGAAACTCTCTTTCTTTCCCCACCAGACACGCCATTCACGTATTCGTTTCCGATGTTTATGTTTTTCGCATGCAATAAACCAAACATCGCCATGTACACATCAGCCATGTGAGTAGCATACGCTTCACGTCCAATATCGCCTCTATTTGAAGGAGTTTTCAATTTTGCTACAAACCTCAAAGAATCACCAACTGTCATATGAGGGAAATGACATTCATTTTCAGCTAGATATATCACATCACTTTTGAAATACGAGTCAATGTCTTTGGGCGTTAATCCGTTATAGGAAATCTTTGACTCTTTTGCAACTTTGAATCCAAATGTGTTCCCGGCTATAGTTTTCAACAATGTTGAGCAACCTGAGCTAGGCCGGCCCAAAACTACAGTCATCTCACCAGGATTAATCAACACATCCATCGACTTTAGTATATCGAAGTATCGATCTTCGTCGTGTACATGGTTTTTAATAAAATCAGATATCACTTTGAACCACGCATTTGACACAGTGGGTTGAAACTCCGCTTTGTTGGTCAACCCGTATACTCGCAAATTCCTGAATCCAACTCCTAAACTCACGTGTTTGTAATAATCCGGGTCAGAATCGTATAATCTTTTCAAGTTTCTGATCCATAGTTTTGAGTCAAATTTTGCATCATTGGGGTCCAATTCACTCGATACTGGAGCAGTGCCACCTGACATCCCACTATTATTGGTTGCCAACTTGCGGATGTGGTCAAGAGACGAGTCGGTTATTCCAAAATACCTCGAATCCAAAGTCAGAGTGCTCAACATGTATAAATAATTGCACTGACCAGAAATGCTTATTTATGCATGATTTATGCAAAAACTTTGCAACGGTTTAAATGAAAAACTTTTCTTTATATTAAATTACTAATTTATATGAAACTAATGTTTGTTGGAATTAAAAGATACATTTTTAAAAATTGAACTTTCCGTCTATTTTTTGGTACCAAAGTAAGCACCAAGAATAACAGCAAGAATAATAATACAAATAACACAGATTGCAAAACACCACAACTTCTTCTTTCTTGCTGATTTGGCACTTTTGACTGCCTTATTGGTATGTCCGACACCTTGTTCAATGTCATGCTGGGCGGTACCAGTTTGTTCCTCTATCTGTTGAATTGGCTGGTCTTGTTCAATAACTAATTCTTCCATATCGTGGAACAATTGGGTCAACTCGGCCATTGTTTTTTCCAATTTCAATAATTCACGATGTCTTATTTGGACCTCGTTCAAAACACTTCTTGCTTCACCTCTTCTGTTAGATTGCATCAAAGCTTGTTGGAAATATTGTTGACTGCCATCTTCTACTACAGCCTTGATTTCTTCTTCCGTAGCATCTGGTTTTATGATTTGGTATTGTCTTGCTGCTTGTTTCTTGGTTGATTCTTCGTTTTTAGCTTCAATTAATCTATAATCTTGAATTAAATCTAAAAATCTTTTTCTTGCAGTTTCAGCTTGGTCCACTTTGGTTTGATCTCTTGAATGTACAGCCTGGGTTTGGACATTTTTGATTCTAGATTTCAAATCTAATTGTAAACTTTGAGCTTCATTGACTAAATTTTCAATTTGTTTTGAATCGTATTCACTTTCTTCTTCGTTCAAATCTATACCATGTAAAAAATTCTTTTGTTTATTATCGATCAAATTAATCACATTTGAATAGTTATCTAATTGAGCGTTTATATCTTGAATTTCATTCATAAATTGTACAAAGTCATCTTGTGAATATTGTTTTGAAGTTGAATTATTGTAGTTTGAATAGTTGCTCATTTCGTAAGAGTCTTGAGGTTGAGCTTGTGTCTGCTGTGGTTGACTGTAGCCATTGTAACCACTTTGTTTTTGGTATGGATTACTCATGAGATACGCAATCTAGTAATATGTAGAAATTTATTGAAAAAAAAAAAATAACAACCCCGGTTTTTTGGAAAAAAAATTTTAGAATCGAAATAAAAAAAAAAAAAAAAAAAAAAAAAAGAAAACTGAAAATAAAAACAATACGTAGACGAAAACAAAAGATGTGGTATGTGTGCATGGATGCAATGTTAGGCGGTGGTTTTTATTTTTAGTGCCAAATTAGGGTAAATTGTGACGGTGGCAGACGTAACTGATCTGGGGCGACTTGTCGGCATCTCAGGAACAAAAATAATCACATTCTCTCGTACCACGAACGAGGCTGCGTTTTTCTTCAATTTAAGACAATAAATTGAGACACAAGATGGATCTACGGGGACTCCAACCTTCAAAACACCAAGCTGCTGGCCACGATGGATGTTTGACCATGGAATCGTTATTTATCAAGCTTACCACTCAACAGGAAATAGATTTTTACACTTTGATACAGTCAAACGATTTACAAAAGGGTACTGATGTGCTACTGGGATCGTTATTGTCTCATTGGATGCCGAAATTCATGGGCACTTTATCCCAAGGAGATATCAACAACAGGTCCGACAATCACCAAAATTCAGACAAGAAATACATCGTGCTATCGAATTCATATTACGGGTATAGCCACCCGAGTATACTAGATATAAAGTTGGGCTCGAAGCTAACCGACGATTCAAATACATCTTTGGAAAAGATTGAAAGATTAAATAATATCAGTCAGTCGACTACGAGTGGGCTGCTAAATTTCAGAATATGTGGAATGAAAGTTTACAATGGAAATGATAATAAAAAGCCCAGCTCTGAGTTTTATGAAAATATGAATGACAGTTCAGTTTCCGTACTTCATGAAGGTAATGAGGATAAGCATTATTATTTGGAATTTAACAAATTATACGGCAGGTCTTTGAACAAGGAGAATATAAAACAAGGATTGTATTTATTTTTCAACGAAAGCCACTTACCTGAACATATAATAGACAGATTGGTTTCCCAATTTTTGAAGCGATTGCAATTGTTATACAATTGTTTACTAGATTACGAAATTAGAGTTTTTTCAGGGTCATTGTTGTTCATATATGAGGGTGATTTGAGTTTATGGAAAGATGTGACTGATGCAAATTATGATCTAGCGGATCCTTTGATTAACGAACATATCGAAGAAGAAGAAGAAGAAAACGAAGATGAATTTGTCACACCTCCTTTGAGCTCATTGAATGTTATAGACTTTGCCCATGCTAAATGTACACCTGGAGAAGGTTACGATGAGAACATAGTATTAGGGGTATCAAATTTGATAGAGATATTTCAACAATTGGTGAATCAATAAATAATTTTATATTTCTAGTCTATCAATTAGTTCCATATTGCCTTTCGTTATCAGTTATTAAAGATGCAGATTCGGTTGTTGCTTCACTTTCTGATTCATATGCGTAATCTTGATTATACAAAAAAAATTGTACGAAAATAGTAAAATCCAAACCTAATGTACCTAATGATCCAGCCAACCAAGAACTGTTTACCCATAAATAATTTTTACTTGTGTCGATCGACAATATAGATACAACATATGTCAAATTGCCCAAGCATGCAAATAGGAAAAACATAAATGATATACCATCGCAGGATTTTCTTTTGAAATTGAGTATGATTTGAGGTATTCTTGAACCTAAGTACAAAATTGCACACAACCAACCAAAAAACTGGGCCAAAGGATCAAATACTAGCTCATGTTTCTTACCCTTGTGATGTTTAGAAGAATCTTTAACGTATGAGATATACCAACCCAAGATTCCAGAAGCTATGACTAAAAATACCATTAAAGAATTGATCAAAAATGTTCTCAACTGAGATTCTTTTTGTTGTTTAGGCAGTTCCAAGTCTCTTTCACCACTCAAAACAGTTTCCAATACGTCTTCATTCAATGGGTTAGCTGGTGATAAATGCTCCAAACCTGGTTTACCATGGTTCTGTTGTCCATCTTTATAAACCAAACATTGCCATAACAACACAATATCAGCAAAGGTATAATATATAGCTAGTATAATCATGGTAGGTAACAAGCCTTGTAAAACAGCACCCAAGACATTGAATACGTCACCGGCTAACCATAATATGATAAAGGATAATGACAAACCCTCACTTGACTTTCTTGTAAAATTCTCATAAATTTGAGGAGCAAACACAATGATCCAACATGCTATGGATATTGAGCCCGTTATTCCACTTATAGCTTGTGCGTCTATGACCAAAGGTGGTGGAGGAGTCATTTGAAGATGTTGCTTGGAAAAAAGAATTAACCAACTCCAGATTCTTTTTTTTTTTTCAGTTGTTGTTCGCGATGGAAGGTTTAAAAGTTATATGCAGAATGATTTGCAACTGACCTCGTATGAGCAAATGCCCAAAAGAGAAACAAGAGTGGAAATTGGAAAATTTATGATACGGTTTCACTATCTCAGGTACGTTTATTTGATTTGTAGTTTAAAAGTTTAGTCTGTGTCTACACATTAGCCGCATGTGGCGTTTGTACACTTTTGTTTTGTGTTGTGACTCATTTTTTCTTTTGCAGCTACTAAAACTTGGAAACAATCAGTCTTGCTTCCAATATCAAAGATTGTTCCAACTCGTATAAAGTGTGAATTACGTTTGCAAAGAACTTTGCAGCTATAGGTCTTCTCAATTTGAATGTTGGTGTTACAACTTCTCTTTCAACCGTCAAAGGATTGATCTCAATGTGAATATTATGTAATATCTCGAATCCATTGAGTTTATCGCGTACATTGGCATTGATCATTTGTAAAAACTTTAATCTTGTGTGTTTTTCATTAATGGTTGCCAACAATTCTTGTTCTGTCATGTCTATTTTATTCATGCCCATAACCTCATTTAAAAACTTTAACCCCTTTTCAAAATCTATACCCACAATTCCAATGAGATATGATTTTAATGAGTTTCCGTAAACAAAAATCTGTGATATACCGGGATTCGACGACAAGTACTTATTTTCAATTTTTTCCGGACTTACATATTCACCTTGAGCCATTTTGAAAAAATTCTTGACTCGATCAATAATTATAATCCGACCTGTAGTTGGATCTATTGTGGCAATATCCCCACTGTGGAACCATCCATCTTCAGTAACAGCCGATTTCGTTTCCTTTTCATTGTAATAATACCCTTTGAACATTTGGGGACCTCGCAACATCATCTCACCTTGATAATTCTTAATTTGATAACCCATGCTCTCAACATTCCTCAATTTGTATTCACCCGTAGGAGAAATACTACCATTAGTACCTGGGTTTGCTTCATATGATATGGATGAGGTTATTGCTGCACCACTTTCGGTCAATCCGTACAATTGACGTATGCCCATGTTCAAACTAGCCTTAAGATACACTATAGTTGATGGCGATAACGGCGCTGAAGCAGACTGGACCCATTCCATATTGTCAAATCCAATATTTTGTCTCAATTTCAAATATGGTGGATATTGATCTAAATCTGAATTAAACCCTGTACAACCATCATGTTTGCTTTGTTCTGAAACTTTGTACTTGATAATCTGTTGTATCTTGTCTTGTTCATGGTCTGGTAATTGTTTGATTTCAGTTTTGACCAATGACTCCAATCTCGTTAATAATCTTGGTACAATTGACATATATGTTGGTTTCAAAATTTTCAAGTCCTCAATCATATTGTCAAAAGAGTTTATTTTATGTTGATCGACTGTGGTTTGTGGGAATCCAACAAAATAGCCAGTAGAAATTGCAAACGCACTTGTTTGACGTTCATATAAATGGGTCAACGGTAAATAAGCATAAGCAATGTCGCCCAATTTACCCTGTGGTTGCATGGTCATTAAAAAAGTTACATAGGAACATGCTTGACTTTGAGATACCATGACTCCCTTTGGTCTGCTACCCGTTGTACCTGAAGTAAAAGAAATTGTGTAAATAGATTCTGGACTTGAATGTAACTCTGGCAATGAATTCAAGCGACCTAGCTCTTCAATTTGATTCAATTCTTGAAGCAAGATTTGTATACTTGATGCTTCGTCGATCAAATCTTGTGATATTGGGTCGATTGATATTATAGAAATCAAACTCTTCAATTCACTAGGATACTTTCTTTTTAAATCAAGTAAAATCTTAATTTTATCTCTGGTACAAACAACAACAGGACTTTGGGTCAAACCCAAAATATACTGCGAGACATCAGGACCTAGAGTGTCATACAAAGCAGTGCTTGTAATAGAGAATGACGAACATGCCAAATCAGTTAAAATCCATTCCAATCTGTTCACGGAAAATATTGTCAAAATAAAAGAACAATTCTTTTCAATCTCGTAATCCTCATTCTGTCTACAAGTTTTTGGAACACCAAAATTTTTCCAATTCTTCAAGTGATTGATAATCTTTTGATGACTTTCAAGCGATGGAATTTTAAATGGATTATCCAGCAATGATTTGATAATCCCTGCTCCAATGTAGTTCTTTTTCCTGTAAACTTCTTGGTAAGTCAATGCTTTGAAATATGGTTCCAGCTTTAATTTTTGGTAATCGTAGGGCCTTTCACCTAAGCAAGGTCTTGTTTCAAATTTTTCAGCGGCATTGTTGAACAATTTATAATGAGTGTTTAAATCAGGGTGAATATTCAGGATCAATCTTTCTGGCAAGGCTTTATTTCTAAATACCGATGAGTATTCCGGTTCTTTGGTATTTGCCAATTCAACGGAATAGGTAACATCTGTTGAAAATGGTAATTGAGCAAAAACTGAATCTTTACTGTTCTCAAATAAACTACTCATAATTAATGCTGTATCCATAAAGTAAATGTTATGTTAATTTATAATCAAATACTCCACTATGATCTGTAAGTACAAATGACGCTTAATAAGTCTGCTCGGTTACAGTTGTAGATTTTGACCGTCTCAAATAATTAGGTTTTACTTGGCAATCGTTTTGTTGGTTTGATTGAAATTCCCCGCAAACCAAATTTTGATGTTATGTGTCCCAAATTGTAGTAGATGCGCGTCAATTTGCGCCCCTACTAATGTCGTGTACAAGAAACCAACTTACGAATTAGGCAACCCCATGATCTATTCAATTATATATTCAAAATTTCTAATCAGGACTATTCAGTTGAATCGTTATTTATTTCTCCTTCTATCTAGGCATTTGTTGATATGTTGAGCAAATCTACCACCTGCGATTTTTCTTCCACAATTCTCACAAGTGAAATATCTAGAAGTCTCTGCAGTTTTGAGTTTTAGCTTATCCTGACCAAATATGTCTCTTGAAGAATCGTTGGTTGTACTTATTTTAATATTTAGTTTATCATCGGTTGTGTTCTTCTTAATAGATAGGTGATTGGATAATTTTAGTAGCGCTTCATTTCGCACTATGTTCTGAATCATATCCGACAACAAAGACTCGGCCTTAAAGCGTTGTTAATACCGTATCATTCAATTATTTGGATCGACTTACTAGTTGATTGTGCGTCACAGCTCCTTCATCATTCATACTGTGTTGTAGCGAGAAAGAAAGAAAGAAAAAAAAAAAACAGTCGGTTGTGAAAAAGTATCATGTCGGAGGATGATGAATTTGTGTCGAGATTGGAGGTGGGTCAGGACATGGAAGATGAAGTTCAGGATTGGAAGTTGTTGAATAAGGTTAATCAATCAAGCATTCCGAAGCGAGGAGACAAAGAGTTTGAACCAGATGGTACGAATTATCAAATTAACTCATTGAATGAATCTAGAGATGCGATGTTCAATGCCATATCTCAGCCGAGACAGCACCATATCAAAAATACCGTTATTGGAGTATGGTTTGAAGCCAGTGGAACTTGTTTAATCCCGATTATAAAAGGGAATTATTTTAAAGCTATAGGTGTGCTGAAAAGAATTGGTAAGAATTACAAAGTGAACGGTTTAGAACTAAACGGCATTGAAACAGTTTACTTGGTCGAGAGAGGATCATTGATTATTTATCTATGTAATGACAAATTCATGCAGTGGTTGGGTAATGATGAAAATGAATTTGATTACGATAACAATTTGTTAGCGTTGGATTTGGAATATTTGTACAGTTTAGCCAACATTTCACTAGCGAAGTATCAAACTTATGCATATTTGAGAAGATTAGGTTACATAATACAAGATTATAAAATGGAACTACGAGATAAACACAAATCAGTCAAAAATCAAAAGAATCACAAAGATTTTTTATTGTTGCCAAGGCGATGGGGATTACTTTCGTACCCTCTATTTCACACATTGCATTTTAAAACAAAGCATTATTTTAATTACACAAGCGTTTATAAAGCAATTCACTTGAACATTGAGTCTGTTGATAGTAAATCACCCGAAGATCCAATTCATATCACTTTCAATGTTTGGAAACCAACACCAGTTTTTTCTAAAAAAAACCCGCCTACACCCGATTTTCAAATCTCAGTTATAGATTGCCTGAAAAGTAAGGAGTTTCTAAAACTATCTCAAATACACCATTTACAGAATGAAAAATTTAAAACATTTGTGCCAAAGAAAAATGTAGTCAAAAAAGAACCCAAAGTGAAATCAAAAAGGGAAATACGCGCAAAGAAAAATGCTGAAAGGCAATCCAAATTGGAAAAGTCCATTCAATTGAGAAACGAATACTTTAAAAAGAAAGATGAAAATTTAAAGAATGGGTACGATCCAATAACAATTGCGTTGGTGAACCATGGGATCATAAATTTTATCAAACTATCTAAAGGAAATTTCAATTGTAATCACGTTAATCAAAACGTTTCAGGAATGCAAGAAATATACCCTGACAGAAATCATTCGATCGTATATATTGAACCGGCATAAAAATTAACAACCCACTAATCTATTTTTTGGAAAGCTATATCCACCTTCTTCAAACGTAGTTATGTTTGGATTAGTGTATAAATTCAAATGCTCCTGTATGTAGTCATATGTTGGATAATCCACAGGATCGCACCCGAGATTGACTTGGTTCTGAGGCTGATAAACTCTGACATAATTAACTCTCATTTGAGCCGGAAACATTAGCGATGGCCAGTTTATGTAAGCCCAATTATTTGAAATGCCTAAATTCATAATTATGCTTATTGGTTCTTTAGGCAATTTTCTCCACCCGATATTTCCATTAGGATGTAGACTGTCTGCGTACATTGTGAAAGTTGGATCTTCACCGACGTACCAAGTGATGTATCCGTTTTCGTCGGAATTTAAATATTCGTAACTGTAGCTTTGGAAGTTTTTAGTTCCATCGCCATACTCATACCAAGTTTGGTTCAAAGTGGTGATACCTGAAATAGCTTGTTGAAACGGGCCACCTGTGTATGTGTTCATGGTGGTTACTGATTTATTGTAAATTTCAACAAAATCGTAATCAGGCATGTACCAAATATCATAAGGTGCCACTTGTAAAGACTGAGACACAACTCCGTTATTTTGTCTCAACCCAGTTGGGTCGGTCATGATTTCACCTTCAAGCACATCAATTTCGACTGCTCCTCGACCCACGCCGGGGTTTGGATGTGACTCTCCACGACATGTACATTTATTTAAGCGCTGACCAGGTAAGTACGAAATCCCATCTGGCGAACTTTGATTCGGTGTTATTCCAGCATCACAGCTGTCATAACTGTACGGCCATAATCCTTCGGTTGATCCAAGATAGCCTGGTCTGGCAAGATTCCCCATTGACCATAAACCGGGCCACAAACCGCTAACGGATCCATATCCAGGTAAACGTGCTGAAAACTCTAGTCTTCCTTGGGTGAAGCAGAGCTTGTTCCAGCTTTGAACCATTCCCGAACGGTAAAACAAATCGTGGTTTTTGTAAGCATCCAAAGTCAAAGTCAAGGAGCCATTAGATGTGGAGACGGCGTCTGGATCGTACCACTCCAAATCATTGGTCGCTGCATAATGAATATCGGGAGCAGTAAAAAATTGGTCATCGCCGTCGTAAAATGTTCTACCTTCAACGTTGAACTCATCGCTAAACACCAATTTCCAAGTTTCTCCCGTTCTCGATTTCTTGTACAAGTTTTCCTGGGGAGTGTCTGGGTCTATTAAATCCTGTCGAATGGCGGATAACATTGGATATTTATACTCAGTTAATACCTCATATGCCTGAGATCGAAATGGCGACGACTTTGTAAATGTTAGTACTGGATAAATTATAAATACCAAAACAGCAGCTACGATCAACACTAGGAACCCAAATAATCCACCAATGGACTTTTTATTACTTGCTTTCAAATCATTCCAGAACCGATTTTTCTCATATTCAGCATCCAATACTGGATCCGGATTGTGCAAATAATCATCTGGTTCTTTTTCTTCGATACTCAAGGGGAAACTCGTGGCTGGATAGCCTCCAAAGGGCGAAAAATCGATATATTGTTGATAATCAGACAGATTTGAATTTGGTGTAGACTGATTGTCAATTAAAGATGCTCTCAGATGTTGCTCCGATGTTGTAAATACTGTTTTAGGATATCGGTCGTACGATTGTGGATTTGACCCAAGGTTAGAAGTCGAACTTTGGAATTGAAATTGATATAAACTTGAAGAATTGTTTAGTAAGGATTTGGTTGGAGATAATTGATTTGGAGAATCATTGTTGTAGTATATAGAGTCCGAAGCTGACAGTTGTTGGTCCTGATCGAATGGATTATTATTTGCGTATTGTCTACGATATTGTTGTTGAAAAGTGTCATTTTCTTCATTTTCTTTCTTGTCCAAGTTTTGAATATTGAAAACTGGCCTGTTTGATGTTAAATCTCTAGACATAATAATCGAAACTTAAATTTGATCCTTGATTTATAATATAGAACGAGTGAATAAGGAAAGTACAACTCCACTGAAAAAAAAAAATCACGATATAGTATGATTCAGAAATCTTTTCTGAAAAGAATAATATCTTCAACTTGTATACATTTATATTTTATAAACATATTCAAGAATATTATAATTTTTGGAATTTAAAAAGTTAAAACGGTAATGGAGAAACCAAGAATTCTTTTTTCGCAACAAGAACTGTGTCGTTCTTGTTTTCTTGGTACAACTAAGAAAATATGTATACTCGCAAGTGCAATCTCTTGAATAATAGAAGCCGTTATTAAATTCATTCAATGAGTGTTTGTAAAGTAGTTTGTCATTCCAATTGAAAGTTTCATAATATTTGTAGATGGTAGCGGAAGCTGTATTGATTTGCAGCATGATTAAAATGTAGCGTTTGTGTGACCGGTGACCGAAATACGCTTTACGTTCTGGATACTTATGTATGTAATGCTAGATAGAGTGCAATTTGAACTCGAGAATTCAATGACCATTCCGATTTGAGAATTGCTGCAAATGCTGAATTTTGCAATCATAAACATTCAATTTCTAAAAACAGATAAGCGCCATTTCGGGTCAAGCGCTTAGTTTGAATCTGCAATTTGCATAAAATTAAGCGTAACAGACGATTGTTGTGACACTGCCTTCATTTACAACTCGGGATCAACTAATGAAGCGAAAACATCAACCGCAACTCAATTGTTTTGCGCTATTCCCTTGTTTTTTAGATTTTTTTTCAAACTAATATAGCACCATAAGCATACTGCATAGATATTTTACTACTGTCTTAAGAAACACAAAATCACGGCAAGAAAGGACCACAACATTGACACTACCCACACACGAAAAAAAAAAAAAAAAGAGTATGAAAATAACAAAAGGTGGCTGTAACTTCAACCTTGACTCGAGCAACTGGTTCGATGATGTAATCACCAAATTTTCCAAACTATTCTTGAAACTCTATTCAAGTAAACTGTATGTATGTAGCTTTTACAATTCATACAACTCTGCTTGTATCTGAATCAGTTTTGATCAATATAACAACCTATTTTAAGACTCAGGTAAAATGCTCCAATATGCGCTTCCACCGTCGATCACAATTTTTTTGACAACATTAATATACCAATAAGCGTGTTTTGTGCTACTATTATTTGTAGAATATTCTACCAAATCGTATTAGAACCAAGTGTCAGTGTCAAATGTCAAGAGTTCGACATGGAATATGATTTTGAAAACTCTTTTAACTTAGTATTGTATACGAGAATTGGTCAACGGTGTTTGCAACAAGTATCATTTCATTGCCAATCAATCATCTAGTTCCTTCTATATGATTTGCAGTGGAACAATAGGTTCAAATTTTGCGTCCAAAATTGTTTGAATACTACATATGTATTGTAGTTAGTTGCAACAGCTTGCATCAAATATGCTCTTTTTACTATTCAAGACGCGTCAGTTTCATCCTCAGACATAAAGAACAATCTACAGATTTATGAGGGTGGTTCCAAATTCAATAAAAGAGTTTTGTTTTGAATTTATGAACAGCCACTGGTAACATTTGTATTTCATCATTTGATACCGAGCACTCTCATTCGAACGTTGTTGTTGCAAACATATTTTCAACATACACGACTCAACACAAAATACACGTTTTTTTTTTCTCAAAAGCAATTTCACTTTATAACTTTGTGGAATCATACTTTTTGTCTTTGATCTGAAGTTAAAAAACCTTAAATTTTCACTGTGCGAAGCAAGTAGTTGTTTAAAGCAAATACAACATTGGCTATGCTATGATCCGTTGCAGAGTTGGGTGATTTTCGTGTTTGTTGCAACTGATGTTTTTGATTTTTTTCTTTCTATTTGTGTTTGTCTATTTTTTTCTATTTTTATTTCTTTATTTTTTTTATAATTTTTTTTTTTTTTTTCTTGATTTTATTTTGATTCAATCGTTGTACTTCACATTTTTTGTTCCTACTGATCACTTTCCATTACTACCAGGTTATTCATCCACATTCACAACAACCCCTGAATCTAACCAGATTAAATCACTTCCACTCACTTACTAATACATTCATTTATTCACCATCTGCTTCAACATCTTAGAAACACTACAGTTTGACAAGTCACGATATTTTCGCTTTTCTTTTCATTTTCACTAACAAGCAAACTTCAATATCAACTAATCATTCAGAAAGTTTCATTTTGCTGGTAAATTTTAACTGCGTCATTGTATCACACTGTAATTCAAAAACTGCTTCCAAGTTGCCAATACAATCAAAAAACTTTTCGTTAAGTATTCATACTTCATAATTTGTTAGTCTTCTTTCCATATATTTTGATTTTTAACCTCACAGCAGCATTCATATAGTCGATTATGGCATCACAGAGAGATTTGACCTCGAATAATCCACGATTTTCATACAATGAAGACGATTCTTCTGAATATACTCCACGAAACCCTTTTGCAGACGATGAAGGTGATGTTTCTTCGTTTTCAAGCTCAAGCCATAACCAGCATCGTCTACAAAACGCCAACATAAATAACCAACTGGCTTCTTCACCACCGCAACAACAACAACAGCAAGATTACGGGAAACCGTTCCACGCATATAGTGGCTACTACTCAAATGGTGGAAGCTCAAATTTACTCGTGCATGAAAACTCTAGTTCAGATGAACAGAGATTGTTGAACAATAACAGTCGAAATAATAATACTACAAATGATAGGCTAAATCCGTCATCTCCAGCTGAGTTTGATAGATATCCATCCATGGCAGGTTCAAGAGTTGTGTCGTCCACTTCTCTAGCATCACAACTATTCAACTCCAAACATAATAATAATAAAGCAGCTGCAAGTGAATCTAGTAGTATAAACGAAGATTCTTATTCCAACACGTCTCCAAGTGTATTTTCAAATGATTTTTCTCCATTTGGAGGCTATCCTGCTTCAAGTTTCCCCTTGAATATAGATGAAAAAGAGCCAGATGATTATATACATAACCCAGATCCAATTTTGGATTCTGAATATGATAAAAATAGATTTTTGTATGACATGAAAAACATAGATAAAAGATCCTTGGGCGGGTTGTTGGGATTAATCGGATTACTCATTGGTGCATTAGCTGTTTTCGTTATATTACCTGCATTGACATATTCTGGTGCAACACATCCTTACCATCCTGAAAGTTATGAAATCTTAACTCATTATTCTTACCCAATGATTAGTGGTATTCGTCAAAACTTGGTTGATGCAGATACTCCCGAAGATGCTTTGACTAAAGAAGCTAGAGATGGCAGTAAATGGCAATTAGTTTTTAGTGATGAATTTAACGCTGAAGGAAGGACTTTCTATGATGGTGATGATCAATTCTGGACTGCTCCAGATATCCATTACGATGCCACCCATGATTTGGAATGGTACGATCCAGATGCGTCAACCACTGCAAACGGTACTTTAACATTAAGAATGGATGCTTATAAAAATCATAATTTGTTTTACAGATCCGGTATGTTACAAAGTTGGAACAAGATGTGTTTCACTCAAGGAAGATTGGAAATCTCTGCAAGGTTGCCTAATTATGGTAATGTCACTGGGTTATGGCCTGGATTATGGACGATGGGAAATTTAGGAAGACCAGGTTATTTAGCTTCGACTGAAGGTGTTTGGCCTTATAGTTACGATACATGTGACTCTGGAATCACGCCAAATCAAAGTTCCCCCGATGGTATATCATATTTACCTGGTCAGAGGTTGAATAAATGTACATGTCCAGGAGAATCGCATCCAAATAGAGGTGTTGGAAGAGGAGCACCCGAAATTGACGCTATAGAAGGTGAAATCATGACTGATAATACAGGCAAAAAACCCAACAATGGTGTTGCTTCCCAATCGTTACAATTGGCACCAATGGATATTTGGTATATACCCGATTACGACTTTGTTGAGATTTACAACAAATCAGTCACCACCATGAATACTTATGCGGGCGGTCCTTTCCAACAAGCCTTGTCTGCCACAACAATGTTGAATACAAGTTGGTATGAGTTTGGAAACACCGAACATAATTTCCAAAACTATGGTTTCGAATATTTGAATGATATAGATTCCGGTTACTTGCGGTGGTTTGTTGGCCAAGACCCAACTTTAACTGTACATTCAAAAGCATTACACCCGGATGGTAACATTGGGCAAAGACCGTTATCGCAAGAGCCAATGTCCATGATATTGAATTTGGGTATTTCAAACAATTGGGCTTATATCGATTGGAACTCCTTGTTTTTCCCCGTCACCATGAGAATAGATTATGTTAGAATATACCAACCTTCAGACCAAATCAATCTCGGGTGTGACCCAGACGATTACCCTACTTACGATTACATCCAGCAACATTTGAATCTTTATGAAAACTCAAATTTGACTGCGTTTGCCGATGGAGGTTATACAATGCCCAAAAATAAGTTAACAAGCAATTGTTAGACAATGATTAGAATTTATAGATTTGTGTATTTAACAGTTTGATTAAAAAGCATCGTATTGTTACTCCTCTGAAAAGAAAAAACTATACAGTTCTAGTCCGTTGAAGATTTCCTTCGCCTTCTTGACGTCACATTTTGATATCAAGATCGGGACTGATATTGTTAAATAAGCTGTTGATATTAATAATTGTATTTTGTGGTAGCACAAACTGTGGCTGACACCACAATTTAGCGGTGATTTTCCACAACGATGATTGTTATATAAACCACTGAAATCAGGATTTTCAAATATAATTTAAATGACCCAGATTGAGAGAGTTGCTGTTATTGGTGGTGGCGTTGGAGGGTTAGCGACGTTGAATGAGTTTCTACACACAAACAAAGATGGTACTTCAACTATAGGCAAAGAACAATCGAAAAACCCAGCATTTTCTGTCGTTGTGTTTGAATCTAAAGACAAAGCAGGTGGGATCTGGAGCCCCGCTACCTCCAGAGCAGACTTACCGATCCCGCCACAAGAGATTTTGGATCAAAACTACAACGATCCAACTATCATAAGACCGAAATTTGAAATTCCAAAAGGAATCGAAAGTGCAACAATTGATCATCCAATAGAAACATCCACGAGTGAGTTGAAAAACGAGTTGCAATGGAAAAGATCCGGCGTGTATCCGTTCTTGTTCACCAACATCCCACAAAGATTCACTAGATTTAGCTACTTGCCCGATGAAGAAGAATACCATGATAAGACCAGAACGATATATCCGTTTTTGTACCACCAGGAGTTGACCAAGAGGCTTGCCGATTTAGTCGAGAAGGAAACTTTGGCCAAACATATTAGATTCAACACTAGTGTGGAAAATGTGTATAAAAATGACAACAACAAATGGGTCATTGTAGCTAGACAGACCGATTTAGAATCAGGTGTGGATAAATGGTACCAAGAGGAGTTTGATGCTGTGGTGGTTGCAAATGGTCACTACACCGTGCCTTACATTCCCAAAATACCAGGGTTATCTGAATACAATAAAAAATTTCCCAACCAGTTCATCCATGTGAAATCATTTAGAGATTTGGATGAGTTTAAAGATAAGGATGTGTTGATCATTGGCGGCAGTATCTCGACAGCAAACATTTTACAATATTTAGTTCCGGTGTCTAAATCAGTCACCAATGCCAAACGTGGTAAACATTTAGTTTTCGAATTTATAAATGACGCATTGGTCTCAAAAGGTATTGAATCAAAGGGTCCGGTCTCGAAATTTGACCCCGTTGATGGATTAGTTCATTTTTCAGACGGGACTCAAAAGAAGTTTGACAAGATTATTTTTTCAACCGGATACCATTACCATTACCCATTCTTGAAAGACTTGGCAGTTGTAGACCCTAGCAACAATTCAAGAGTCAAGGGATTGTATTTGGATACGTTTTTGCAGCAGGATCCAACTTTGGGTGCTGTAGGTATAGCTGTATCTCATTTGAATTTCCATACTATTGAAGCTTCAGCAGCTGCATTAGCGGGTTATTGGACTGGATCTAAACAACTTCCAAGTAGAGAAGAACAAGAAAAATGGGAGCTTGAAAAGGTTAAAGAAAGCGGTGACTCTATTCTTTTCCATTTTGTGACTATTCCTGGCGCTCAAGGATTTGTTGATCTGTTATCACCGTATTTTGCAAAAGATAGATATCAACCATTAGAAAAAGATGGAAAATATATAGACGAGATTGAGATTGGATTGAAATACTTAGAGAAGTTGTTTTATGATATCAAAGATAAGAAATTGACTGTCGAAGACACTTCGATACCT
Source organism: Insectozyma chauliodis (assembly GCA_030557115.1). Taxonomy (NCBI): domain Eukaryota; kingdom Fungi; phylum Ascomycota; class Pichiomycetes; order Serinales; family Debaryomycetaceae; genus Insectozyma; species Insectozyma chauliodis. The sequence goes on along the minus strand of JAKTVI010000037.1, from coordinate 32,457 downwards.
TTTATAGTATCCAATTAAGAATGAAAACCTGAGTGCTACCAAATAAATTCTAGTAAACTCTTCGATAGTAGATAACAATATCGTATTTTGACTTTATCAGTATAAATTGAGAATATTTAAAATGAGTAAGTGCTTCATAGCTCCCATCATAATGTAAAGAATAAATACTTGAGGTCGGTGGGAGTAAATTGGCGTAAGCTTTTTTAATGGGCTAATAATTTCAAATGCAACTATTTTTCTCTAAATAAATGTACACCAAATTCTTTTAAATTTGACGCGATTTATCAACAATGTCAATCTTGGACAAATTAACATCAAGTCCAGCATCAAAGGGAGCACGAGAATGGCACGATCAAAAGTCAAAACCAAAAAAAACAAAGACTTTGAAGGATATAAGTAAGGAATATGGCGTTTCTCAGGATACAATAAGAAGACGACTTAAAGGAGTCACAAATATTCGTTCAGCCCATCAGAAAGATCAGACCTTAACTCCCGTAGAAGAAGAAGCATTGAATAAACGTGTGGAAGCTTTATTGAAAAATAATGAACACGTAGGGCCAACTTTGGTCTCCAGGGAAGCTAATGCCATTTTAAAGGCTGCAAAAAAGGATAAAAAAGTGGGTTTAACTTGGTACCAGGGTTACTTCAAAAGACAAGAATTGTTAAAACTGAAAAGAACTATAAATGGAGATTCCATAAGTAATAATAGTATTCATTCTGACGTCGTTTCACAGTTTTTAGATCACTTTAAAGAAGTTCAAAAAAAATACAAAATCGGTCCTAGTAATCTTTATAATTGTGATGAAACAAATGTCCAGTGGAAAAAACAATCAAATGGGAAGTTTTATGGATATGCATCTTTAAACAAAGTCTATGTCAACAAGAGTTCAAAACCAACTGACTGTACTGTAATTGAATGTATGAACGCGTCTGGTGAATATTTAAATTTTTATGCAATTTTCAAAGCCAAAAAAGTGTTTACTCGTTACCACTACAACAAAGCAGATCCTAGATCTAGAATAGCAATTAATAGTTCTGGCTGGTCAACCCAGAAACTCATCATAGATTGGTTAAAAACCGTCTTTATTAAAGAAGCTAAGCGTAATAAAGATGGTTATTGTATGTTGGTGATGGATAATGCGAGTACACATAATAATGAGGAGATTAGGAGAGTTTGTGAAGAGAACAAAGTAATTAGATGCTACATGCCTCCTCACACCTCTCATATTTTCCAGCCTATAGACATTTCAGTGTTTAATAAAGTTAAATCCAGATATCAAAAAATTTCATATGACGATGAAATGCCATCGGGAAAGTTTGATGTAAGAGCAAACAAATTTTTGCATTACTATTCGTTAGCTAGGAATTCAATAATGACGCCAGGGCTAATTAAAAATGGCTGGAAAGCTTCTGGTATGTATCCATTCAATAAACTGCGTGCTTTGAACAAGTTTGTGGCCCCTGAACCAAATAATTTTGAAAAAGATGGTGACGATTTATTGAATGAAATGGATAGTTCAGAGCCAATTGATGATCCCTCAATGGATTATAAAGCCAAATTTGAACAATTAAAGAGAATGTACAGAATCATATTGAAACGGAATTTTAGACTCAAATGTATGAATCAAATATTGCGAGCTAATCTTCTGAGAAACCAGAGAAGTAGCAAACGTTTAAAAAGAGGCAAGAAAGTACATAAAACTTTGAGATGCAATCTAGCGACCTAGAGCTCAATAGTTCCCCAATAAAAAGACGTTATAGAATCGCAGATTTTTATTTTAAACATTGTATTATGATGAATATTATTTTTTAATTTGCCGTTTTTGTAGGTATTTTTGGTATACAATAGCTTGATTCATCATAAATGTCATGACAATAGGGTTTCTAATATAAAAAGGTTGATTTTGTGTTTTGTCTAGTTTTTTGTCGGTTTTAATAAATTTTGTGTCCCTCTGCATTACTTTATAATTAAAACCGTGGAAATGAGAAGTTCAAAAAACCAAAAAGTGTTTATTGCAATAGCCAGAGCCGGCATTAGCCAACACAATAAAATATTTTCAAACTTAGTACTTTTTGTGGACATTTTACGGTTTACTGTGTGCGTTACGACATTTGGCCAATGCCGGCTCTGGCTGTTGCAAGCTCTACATTTATTAGTGCCACTGCAATATCAATTTCTCTACATGGTAGCAGTCTATCTAATATCCAAGTGTGGGACAAAATATAATCTTTCCCTTAATAATTCATGACTGAACCCAGTATCAATTTCCATATTCTTACACATCAAACACAATTCAAGATCCCGACTGAGCTTATCAAGAAGAATTTCAAAAGTATTCAAAAACTAATCGAAAAGCAAAAAAAGTTAGTCAAAGATGATGTTGCCAAAGTTAATAAAAACGCCTCACTACCGGCTGCAATCAAGCTTGAAATGATTCGGAAAATTATCAAAAGCTTTGAAACATTCAAAAAGAAGATGAATGTTTTAATAGAGAAGGATAAAGATTATAGACTGAGGATGACGGCGAGAATAGACAATTTAAAACAATTGGATGCGTTTTGTATTCAAAATGAAAATGACACCGAAGACCATGATAAAGTGCTAGACTTACACAATCCTAACTTGACCAATTGGTACAGAGATCAGACAAACTTGTTGATTGTCGATTATCTTTTGAAATCAAATACTAAAAACGACAAAAACATAGGATCGATTTTGTTGGAGAATCTATCGCAAACCAACCCTGGACTTATTAAACTCATTGATTCTGATTTGCTTGAAGAATACAACAAGGTCTTTATATCAATCACTCAGGATCATGATTTGTCTTTGATAATATCCTGGTTTAACGAAAATAAAAACTCACTTAAAAAGCTAAGCTCCAATCTCGAGTTTGAAATTAATTATTGTAAGTTTTTAACCTTGATCAAGAATGGTGATGTCAACGAGGCAATCAATTTTTCAAAAGAACATTTATCATCGTACGGAAACAAGGAAAACTACCAGAACAACGATACAATCAACCATTCGTTGAATTTAGATCGGTTAAAAAAGTTGGGAGGATTGTTGGTGTTTCGATCGATGGAAAATTTGAAATCCAACTCGAGTTCGGATTTGTACTTGAATGATTCTTTAATCAATACTCCGCAATTTAGAGAATATCAAAAACTACTACTCAACGAACGGTGGGAGATTTTATCAAAATGTTTTATTGAGAATTTCATCAAGTTGTACGGCATCAGTAAAAACTACCCTATTTTCGTGTACTTATCCGCGGGGCTATCCAGTTTGAAAACCAAATCGTGTTATCATAACGTGGAAAACACCATTTTCTTGGATAAAAACAACAATGTCGAGGTGAATGAAGATGAAACGATAAACTTTTTGGATAAAAAGTATCGTGGGCCCAACCAGTACCACAAATTGTTGAATAAAATCAACAACTGTCCCGTTTGTTCTCCCGAACTATACAAGTTGAGCCGCAACCTACCGTATGCGCAATTGATAACTAGCATATTCAACAATCCGTTCAAATTGCCCAACGGGAACATTTATCCTTTTGACAAGTTGTTATCGCCAACGGAAAAGTACCTAAGTGAAAAGAATACATTGATGAGAATGGGGAAAATCAAGGACCCGTTGACTAAAGAAGTGTTTTTTATTGATAATTGTATACGAGTGTTTCCAGCATAAACGCTACTCACTATCAGATTCATCTTCCTTCTTCTTTTTCTTTTTCTCATTTTCGTTGGTTTGTTGTTTCTCTTGGAAAATATACATTCTCGCATTTCGCTCACTTGCGGGCTTGGTTGTATCTTTGGTACTATTTGTTCTTCTGTGGTGGTATTCCGGGAACATTGACCATTCAAATTTCCCCGACCTTTCAACTTGATATCCTTCACTTCTAGCTAACATCTTGACGCCCCATGAGTTGTACGGCTCGCCTTCAAACATAGATAAGATGATCTTACCACCTTGGACATTATCGTACCCAGCGAAATCGTTCTCTGACTCATTATCAATCAACTCAAATACCCGTTTACAATTCTTGAAATACTCAAGAATCAAATTTTGATGGTGTCTGATGTTTCGATCAACATCTTTAATACCTTTACCCGAATGTGGGAAGTTGAACATTATGTAATTGAATTTCAAACTAGTCAGTTTCTTACCTCGTTTCAGGTTGAGTTTCAATCCCGATGCCAAGCTTGTAACGTCAATGTTGAATAGCACCTCAACACCCTGTTGTTCAAGATACTCGAGTGTGTTTTCTGCGTGGGGGTACTTTGCAATCATGTCTTGTTTTGAATCGTAAGACGTGGAAGTTATGTTGGATCCAACAAGGTACTCCTGAGTGATTAGTGACTTTGTGAATGAGAAATCTCCTTCCCCAATCAACAAAACTCGGTCAGTGGGTTGAAATGGCATTAATCCCTTCTGATTGGCGTGTTGCTGAGGTTTTTTATTCTTCTTTTGTGATTTCTGATTAACCTCAGCTTCAAGTTTCTTCTCTCGTTGTTTACTTAATTCATCTTTATATATATGACGAGCTAGTGAGCCTTTCAACCCCTTTTGGTTCAATTTTTTACCTCTTAATTTACGAGACATGATGAGGGAAGAGACGAAAAAAAAATAAAATGCAGCAGTCTAAAAATTGTTTATTATGTAATTATAGATGGACGTGAGCTTCAGCTATGTTGAAGTTCAAGAGGTTACCTCGATCCTCTTCAGACACATCTTCTTGATGCGAGGTTGTGACTGTGTTTGTTGTTTCTTCACTTTCTTCCGAATCAGCTCGATTTATCTCTCGTGTTGTTTCCTGACTTTGATCAGCTTTCTCAATCTCTTCTGCTTCCTCTTCGTCGTCGCTGACATCTTGTAGAAATTCTCTGAACCCGTCGTCGTACTCGTAAAACAACATGAATGTTCCTTGACCACTCAACACTTCTTCTTCTCGAACTACATACACCGATTCGTCGCTGATTCTCCACCATGTGCCTCTCAATTTTCTATAACATATGTAGTGGCCATAATTGTGAGTACCGTAATGGGATATGACAGCTTTTAAGTTGTACAACAATTTAGGATCAGTTTGTTTTTGTTGATTGTCGTCAGAATCAGACTCTTGATCGGATTCAATCTCATCTTGCTTTCTAAACGGCAATCTCGCATCCATGTTGATATCATTGGGTTCAACTATATACGGAGACAAATCCATTTTGGCTTCAAACGATACATTGCTTGGGTTCTTGACTATCAGGTATGTTCTTGGATCAAACACTGATCGGTTTATATGTATACATAATAATGGAGGTGGACGATCCATAAAAATTTGCTTTGATTTTTTACTCTTTTTGATTTGCTTTTTGATGGTCAATTTCTCAAACACTTCATCATCTATATGAGGTTTGATTAATTCTTCTTCAATTAAATTTAATCTATTAACAAATTGATCTATCAATTTTTCATTGCCGTCTTTGGTATTCAATTCTTCAAGTGTTTCCACTAAAAACGTTTTTGTTTGTTCCAACCCACATCTATTACAATTCACATCTTCAATTATTTCAGGCGTGATCCATTCATTCAATAATTGATTTAATTTGAAATTCGAGTAGTATTGAGAATTATTTTGAGGTAAATTCAAACTCAACCCACTAATTACTGAGTACCTGATACCTCCCACTTCACCACATGTTAAACAACCTATTCTTTCTGCACTAATTCCATCCACGGGTGTAATCAACTCCAATGGCATGACCTTGTGTTGTACATCATTTAAACTGGAATCGACTTGTGCTGCAGGAACATACACTGTGCCCAATTTCCCCAACTTGTTACAACCAGATATAACTTCTTTCAAATCCCTCACGTCAACGAATTTATTACTAGATTGATTCTCTTCGGGTTCTGGTGTTGGCAATCTACTTGTATTCATCTTTTTGTACTCCTTCTCTAAAAGATTCATTATCAATTGATAAAACTCTTGGGCATCCTCTTGATTGTAACCGGAAAAAAAGTTTTGTTTAGGCCCATTTGGCATTTTATTGAGTAACGGCTTTGTACTAAATTCCTTACCTCTTGAACCGTATTTTCCATTGACGTTTTCCAACAAAACTTTCAACGCATTGGTAAAGATTAGTTCCAGTTTTGGCTGGTTGGATTTCACCTTTATGATTTCCCCGTCTTCTTTGTTAATCTCAATTTCAGAATACAAATACAGGTCTATGAATTTAATAATCTGCCTCGAAGACGCCAAGGATTGTATCACTGAGTTCATAAAACAAGTGTTTCCTTCGTTGCTTATGCCTCCGACTTCCCCACCGTTTTTCATGGCGAATTTCGCTTCTCTGGATTTTTTATTGTTGAATCTACCAATGCCACCACGGCCAAATCTTGAGTTCATGATCTTTTGCAAAAACTGAGGGATGTTATACTTTGACTCTCCAGTTTGGGATAATAGAAAAGTGGTTGATATGTAGTAGAATGAAAAGATGACAAATAGGGTGGTTGAGACTGCTGCTACTGTTTTATTTGATTTGAACAAGGACAATTTGAAAAATTCAATGTAGACACAAAATATGATTAGAATGTAAAGGACAACTTTCTTTAAAGAATACATGTAAAACAATCACTGGGTGATGATGATTATTCTAGAGATGTACACACTGGTTACAAACTGAACCTCTCTGAAATTTTTTTTTTTTATTTTTTTTATTTTTTTTTTTTTTATTTCCCTGTCTACGTATACAATGCGTCACTACCAAATGGGAGCAGATATTTATGTATTGTAATTATTATCTATTTATCTACCCCCATACATTGGTGGGGGCATGTTTCTGAAGTTTTGAAACTGGGGTGGTCTGTCTTTGCCCCATCCACATTTTAGAGGCCTACCATTGAGATTGAACCCCGCCAATTGGATTATCGCCAATGCTGCCCGTTCATGAGTATCGTATTTAACAAAAGCACAGCCTTTTTCAGGGTGGAATTTGAAATCAACAATGTATCCAAAATTTTGTAATAGAGGTAACAAATCTTGCTGCTGTGTGAAATGAGCAATGTTTCCTAAATACACTGTCGTTTGCCAAGAAGGCGTTTGTCTTAATACAATATCGTAAGATTGAGGAGACATCACCGGTAATTGATTTCCATTGGTGTTATTGTTGTTATTGATGACACTCCCATTGGTGTTATTATTATTGTTATTGTTGCTTTTATTATTTGGTATCAGCATATTTTCAAACAAGTGTGAGGTCTGTCCATTTTGCTGTTGTAGTTGTGGAGACTGTATGTAACGATTATTGCTCATTAAAGGAACGACATTGTTCAAACCATTGTTGCCATTATTGTTGTGATAAGGTCTATAAGGACGATTGTTCTGATAAAAGTTGTTATTATTATTATTTTGATAATTTCTATTGGTATGTGTTATTTGCTTGTGAGTAGCCCAATTGCATCTTATTGCTCTACCTCCTAGCCATTCTCCATTCATTGTTTCCAATGCCAATTGGGCATCATCTTGTTTATCAAATGTTACAAATCCATAGCCTCTAGACCTAGAGGTTTGCATATCCCACATAACGTGGGCTTGTTTTAAACTTTTGAATTTTGAAAATGCATTTTTCAAAATTTCATCATTTACTTCGGCACTTAAATCACCAACAAATATGTTAAAAGTGGGCTCTTCAATAGTGGAAGCAGTATTTATGGTTGCAGATTGATAAGCCCAATTTATCCTAAGCTCAGAATTATTTAATGTATGACCATTCAATTTTTGAAACGCATTTTCTGCACCTTCGCTACTCTCATATTCGATAAAACAGTAATTGAACCCCAACCTGTTCTTGTCGTTTAACAATTTCAAATTCTTGATTGTATTTGCAGCTGAAAATAATTGTTTTAATTCCTCTTCCGACACTGATTTCGGGATATTACCTACATATAATATCTTGTTGGATATTTCTCGTCCACCGTCAGTAGCAGAGGCCGGGGCAATTGATTTCTCTTCGTTTTGTGTGTGTTGTTGCTCAATTTGTTGTTGGATTTGTTGTTCACCCAATTGTTCAGAATGTTGTGGAGAAAAAGTGTTATTTCCTTCGGTGACGCCATTTTGGGGAGAGACAGGATCTACTGGCACCTGATCTACTTCGGACATTATATATGCGGATGGTTTCTATTGAACGAAGCAAATGAAATGTTGGGTAAAAAAAAAACAAGCAAAATGAAAGACTGTCCAATGAAGGTGTAAGTTTAGAAGTTGGTGGTTGGAAATTTAAAATTCAAATTTTCAGTTTTATTTTTTTATTTTTATTTTTTATTTTTTTGTCTCAATTAAGATAATAATGATTATGTAACATATTAGGTAATTATTGGTTGCAAATTGAATCAATACAATACCAACACTTTTAATATGTTATATGCTCACCAGTAGGATGTCAGATGCTTGGAAACGTGATCAAAATCTAAAACAGCAAAAGTATTAGTTGTAAGACTTACATCGAATTTTATCAAAACAAAGACTATTGCTTATCAAGTAAATAAAGTTTTTAACGAATAACATTGACGTGTTAAACTCTTCTCATACAAATTTCTATTATTCTTCGAAGCTAACAATATCAATTGATGAAAATGAGTCAGGCGGTTTATAGCATTGAGATTGTAACATCAATTTACTCTCCATACTCTTTTTATTTATATAATGGTTTGTAGTCCAAATTGGTGTTATCAGTTAAACCATTAATGCTCTACTTAATTTACCTGCTTTCACGATACCAGTAGTACATTTTGTAGTTCAAATACACCTTTGGACCATTACTATAAAACTAAGTGTTACAGTATACTTAATTTTTTCGGTTGAATCTCATCGCCAAAGTTCCATGCCAATCAAATTGCTACTATCGGACCGAACTCAGATAAAACCGGTGAAATTAATTTTAGAGAATAATGGATGGTTGAACAAAAAACATAAAATAACAAACGATGGTGATTTATACCATGTGTATACCAATTTAATTGAAGTCCCTGAAAAGTTATCAACTTACAATTATGAACTTTACCAAGAAACGAAATCGGAAAAGCTTACATTGCAATCCATTATAGATGACTTTTGTGCAAAAAATGGTACGATAATAGAGATACCCAAGAGGTGGTCAATCTATCCCCCCATGATATTGTTTAATTCCACTAAGGAGTTGAACATGCCTTTAGAATTGTGCGAACTAATACTAAAGAACCAATCAGATCTATTTGGAAGCACTGAAATTACACACTTGGCAGCCAACCAGCCGATAATTGAATCTGATGTAATGAGAAGACCGTTGAACATAAAACCGTTATATGGAGATTTTGGACCGACCTTGTCAATTGATAAGATACCAAACAATGCTGATTTTGAGTCGGCGTTTTGGTGTCATGTATTGCAAAACGGTATATACCAGACTTGGGCCCCTTTGTACACAATGTTTTCCAGAGGTAATATCAAAGAAAAAACAAGGTTATTACATAATTACAAACACTTAAATAATCTGATTGTTTTTGATTTTTATTGTGGAATCGGCTATTTCTCTTTGAGTTATCTAAAAAATGGTGGTAAATTGTTGTGTTGGGAAATAAACCCATGGTCAATTGAAGGGTTTAGAAGATCATTGTTTCGTCAAAATTACAAGTACAAAATTTACAATTCAGATGATGAATTTATCATAACTGATTTAAAAGATTTTGATGTTTGTATATTTCAAGAAAGTAACGAAAAAATACCTGTTAGAATGGCACAGATCAGTAAACAGAGTTTGTATATTAGTCATATAAATCTTGGTTTGTTGCCTAGTTCAAAGCAATCGTGGGGCATCACCAAAGACTTGATTCAAAATAATTCAAAAATACCCACCATTGTTCACATACATGAGAACTGTCATATAACTCAATTCGAAAGTTTGAAAAAAGAGATTTCGACACATTTTCCAAAGAGTAACATCTTACACTTGGAGAAAGTCAAGACTTTTGCACCCGATATTTGGCATGTGGTTGTGGATGTGGAATTAGATAATACTTCCTCATTGAAGAACTAACTACATAAATCCTGAATATTGGAATTTGTTTAAGAGAAATACAAATACACCATTGAGTATGTAATATCAGAAAAAAGAAACAAAACAACAAAAGGTAAGGATGTAATAAACAATAAAGATAACCATTTAAAAAAGAACAAAGAATGAAGAATATCAATGGTTTTTGCTTTCTGATGATTTGACTTTTTAGATTGATAGTGTATTTGGTAGCGCCTATCAGATAACGAGGCTGTACCGTAAATAAATACGATGACGATCACGAAATGCACATCCGAATAATTTCTGATCAAAAACAATTTGGTTTAGTATAATTACCGATTCTCATCGTATTTAAGTTCTTGCTAGGTGATGTCAACATATACTCTTGGCACAAATATATAAAGCTTTTGATTCCAGGAATATCAACTTTTTTGTGGAGCTTCATTCATGAGAGTATCAAAGAGTGAGAGACGGAGAGAATGTTGCGAACAAACACTACTTTTTTTTTTAACTGCAAAACTCAGCCTTTACTGGAATATACACCATGGAGCTTGCAATTCCAAACCATGACCATGACCGAACCCACTTGGAGCCGTTTGGACAATCACGATGGGTTGACTCAAAATTCTCATGATTGCTGCAAAAGACTTTTCGAGTGTAAAGCAGCGATTTTAATGTTTTACTGCCATGGTTCGAACAACAGCTTGATCCGTCAAATTAACACGGTTGAGCAGGGCTACTTGATTTACGATTGAAGCTCTTCTAAATAGAAATTCGAGTAGAAGAAGACTAAACTTAGTCGAAAAGTATGCGACACAAAATGCTCTTTTTTTTTTGTTTTATAACCGTTGCACACACAATCGAAACACACACACAAAAAAATTCACTATTATTACATTTTTTTGTATCATTGAAACTCATATATTTATACACCACCATTCCAGTCTTTTTCCACCAATTGCCCACTCCGGTTTGAAACCTACTGCTGCAATATTCTCGTGGGTTTTATTTTGTTCCATAAGCTATTGTCATTGTCATTCATTGTGATTGACCGCTATTCAGTTCACTGATCCACATCGTCACTATCCACTTGCCATGTCCTCGTTGAATATCGATAACACGAAGGAAGATCACGATCAATTTTATGACATTTTGAATTTATCCCCACCTTCCATTAATATTAACAATGTTTTACAATCAAATTATAATACGACACCTATCATCGATGGTCAGCAATTGGAACAATTCGAACAACAGCAGCTATCACATCATCATTATCAACAGCAGCAAACACAGTATTCTCAGAACTATCAACAGCAACAGATAAATTACGATTCGCAGGGTAATTTTGGAAATTCTTTGAACAATACCTTGGTGAATGATTTCAATTACTCAAACCAAATTATTTATAACGATGCCTCATCTGAAGTGTCTTTAAACACAAAGCAACCATCACAATATCAATCCAATACAAACGACTATTTGTCACCCACTTCTCAGTTTAGTAATCATTCACCAACAAATCAATACAATAACCCAACTATAGACAACAACAACCAGTATAAAAATCAGCATGATTACTTACAAGTACAATCTGAAAACAATTTTCTAAATCCGAAATCTCCAAGTCAATATTCATCGCATTCTTTGTACTCTGAAAATTCATCACAACCAAATTCTCCTTACCTTGATGCTGCATCACAATTTAGTCAACACAGTTTCGCACTACCTAGAGCTTCCGACGCAGGTATAAACTCCAGTCATCCATCATCGATAAATTTAAATCAACATCATTTCGACGTTCCCAATGAAATTGCTTTAGGAGAATCAATCAGTTCGACAAATCTAGCAGAAAGAAACAATTTCCAATACTCATCAACAAATGAAATAAAATCTGAAAATCAGAATGGAATGACTTTTTCATTCCCACAACAATATAATTTCCCACAACAACCACAATTGAATTTTGATTTTGATATCACCATCACACCACCCCCACAATCTGAAACAAAAAGTCCAAACTCATCTCAAGATACTTCCAATCAATTATTAACCGAGAATAACTTATCTCAATACAACCAACATCAAATTAAAATTGAAGAAGAGGAAGATGTTACTCGAGATGAAAGTGGAATTATAATAGCAGTTCATCAGGCACCAGAATTACTAGCAGCAAAGACACCTTCGTTATTTAGCAATTCTTCTGCAAATTCTTCAATTCACAATTCTCCTAGTCATAGTCTAGTGTCGAACTCAGAATATCTTGATTCAAACTCTGTTTCAAACGAGAAAAACTCAGACTCCAATTTGTTAAACCCTGAATATCAATCTATGAAAAGAGGAAGGAGGAAAAGTCATGCATCTAAAGGATCCTTGTCACCTGGACCAAGGTCAAGGTCAAGATCAAGATCTGAAAATGATGAAGAATTGTCACAAGTTTCAGATTCTTCAAGTTTGCAAGTTTCAAATAGAGAAAAAATGTTGGAATTAGCGAGTCCCAATCAATCAAGTAAAAGAACTCAAAAACATCCAAGTGTATATGCATGTCATTTATGTGATAAGAGGTTTACTAGACCTTATAATTTGAAATCGCATCTACGAACACATACTGATGAACGACCCTTTATATGTAGTCGATGTGGTAAATCGTTTGCAAGACAACATGATAAAAAGCGACATGAAGACCTACATAGTGGTGAAAAGAAATTTCAATGCAAAGGGTTTTTAAAAAGTGGTGAACCATATGGATGTGGCAGAAAATTTGCTAGAGCGGATGCTTTAAGACGTCATTTCCAAACTGAGCAAGGCAAGAAGTGTATAAAATTATTATTGGAGGAAGAAGAAAACGAAAAGGAACAACAAGTTTAAACAATAAACGTCTTTCCATTTGGTAGTTGAATGTCTGATTTTTTTTTTTTTTTTTCTTCGTATGTAGGTGAATAAAAATTTATGTACCAACCCCCACCAGTATGATTAAATCGGAGACAAATGGTTCAATCAACTCCCAATCGCTTTCTAATAAACTACCTCCGGCTCAGCTCCAGCAAGCGAAACAAAATATGGCCAGACAACAGCACCAACTTTCGCAACAACAGTTGATGCAACAACAATATTTACAACAACAACAGTTGAGACAAAAAGCTCAATATGCACATTTTGCATCTACTACAGAGGAGATATTGAAAAAATATTCAAAGTATCCAGCATCACTAACTTTGCACATATTTGAAAATCATTACAGATTTAACAATTCTCAAGATTCACAAATCATACCAAAGGATTCACCCATGATTAAAGATTTTTTGAAACATGTGTTGAAAGAAGAAATTCCAGTGGAAATGTGTGAGCTTCTAAAAGACTTTTCAATAAAGTCTTATGATGGGTGTTTGATTTTACAAATTTATGATCATCGATCAATGCAAGGTTCAATTGGGGAGTCTCCAACAAAACAAAATCAAGATACATCTCTAGTACCGAAGCCGAAAACATATAGAACGTTGTTGAAACCAACTCCATTGTCTATATATTTTGATTTACTTTACCATACAGATTCTGCATTGACTAAATTCACTGATACTTTATCACTACAGATGGAGTCTGAAATATTGACTTTAACTAATAGAAAACTAGATTTATCAGTACCTTTGAATCCATATAATTATGAATTGCTAAAACCTGAAGATGATGAAATCACTCATAGACCAAATTCAAAAGAGATACAGCGTAAAATTCATCAAGACGAAATTGTGTTACATAAATCATCAGAATATGAAGAGCTCATGTTGTTATTATCAAATAAGTATAAACGTCCTGATGAATCTCAAGACAAAAAATTGGTGATTGTGAATTCTTCATCGAATATACCTCTAGTTTCAACAAATTCCTCATCGTCAATTCCTCAGACTAATTCGACCAAACCAACCAGTAAAGAAGGTTCTGTGGGAATTGATGTGAAAAAGAAAGGTGAAAAGTCATTACCGACTGCATCAACCTCATTATCTCAGAATCCGATTCGAGCAACTGGACAGTTTATGAGATTAAGATTGATTGAAGAGATTAGGAAAAAGAAAGAAGCTGAAAAGTTGCAACAAGAAGTAAGCATCCAAGCACAAACAAACTCTGCTGTGTCTAATGGTTTGCAAAATTCTCCTGTAAATAATCCATCTTCGATACCAGAGAAAAGAAATCAACAACCAGTTGCAAATCAAGTTCAGAAAAGAGTTAAAAAGGAGACCAAGAAGCCAGAGGTTGCCAAATCGGTGCCTTTACAAGGAAATACTGGGTATAATAGTAATCCAACCTCCCAGATTCCTTCAACGAATAATACGCCAATGATGAGAAATACAAATGTTCCATATAATCAAGTTCCAACTCCATTAATGAACAATGTTCAACAACCACCTCAATCACAGGCACAACCTCAGCTTTCAGTTCAACAACAACAATACCAACATATATTTCAGAATTCATTAACACCGGAAGAGCAGCAGTTATTTAAACAAACGCAATCCAAGATGCAAACATTAGCTCAAATGTCTCAAACGGGTTTAGCACCAAACGGACAGCAATTGACTCCACAGCAGAAACAGCAAGCGTTGCAACAAGTTAAAGTGTTGCAACAGCAATTAATACAAAAGTTTCCGATATATTTCCAAAGGCTCAAGCAGTTTCAAATCTTTCAACAGAAGCAGAAAATGGAGCAAGAAAAACTAAATGGTAATCAGATTGCAAATGGAATGAACCAGGTCATGCCAAATAGTCAATATAATCCACTACAACAGCAGCAACCACCACCATCACAACACCAACAACAACACCAACAACAACAACAACAACAACAGCAAAATTTTCAACAGCAACAACTTCAACTTCAACAGCAACAACAGCAGCAGCTTCAACTCCAACAGCAACAACAGGCCAATGCTCCCAAGAAGAAACGAACTTATAAAAAGAAAAACTCAACTACGAACTAGAGACGTGAAATAAAATAGAAGTACTACTTAAATATATATCAGTAAATTGAATACTGCGAGTGAAAAACAGCATGAATGCGGTTCTTCTGCTTTATTCTCTACAGAAAAGGATACTCGAATGAAAACAACATTTAAAGAATTCAGAGTACAATTGAAAGCTTTTGCTTGGAATAGTTGTGAATAAATCAGTTTTGGCCTTGTTGACTATAAAAGTTTTGGTGCATGCGAAAAACACGAGTGAAAAATTGAGTCAATGTCAATTGTTTCGAGAGATGATGAATTCATGGACAGTATCAAAGGCTCCAGTCCCAAGAGTTTGACCAAAGAAGAGAAGGTATTGGAGGACTTGAAAGTGCAGAAACAACAGCAACTTGTAAATATCAACCAACAGTTTTTGCAAACTTTGTTCACTGAGAATTCGACTCAACCGGTCAAAATACGAAATGTCCAGGTGACAAATTCACAATCGTTTAGAAATTCATTCTTGGACCATCAGTTGAAGCCATTGCTATCAGGAAACACACTTTCTTTACATGATTATTTGAATCGTGTTCAAGATATATCAAAGAATTTTCTCAAGTTGGGCGTCGTGGAGAACATCCTCGCCAACACACATTCAATCAACCCGCCGCTATATTCAAAGACGTCTGCCGTGCATGTTGTTCCCGTGTTCAGCGTGGTGCCGATCAAGAAGTTTAGTGCCAAAACGGGGACCAACATCGGCAACGGCGAAGGGGATGGGTATATCCAATTCCAGTACCGCAACATTTTTGGCGGTGGCGAGAACTTGATCTTTGACGCCGTCACGGGGACAAAGACCAAGTCGCTGTATTTGGTGAACTACAACCAACCAATCTGGAACAACGCCGACATTATCCTGGAGAACTATTTCGTCACCAATAGTCGGAACCTCGATTGGGTCCAATGTAAATTGAACTCCAAAGGGGTGGTGAACAAGATATACACACAGTTTAATAATACAAATTTGAATCATGAGATTGTGATGGAGAATTACTGGAAAACGTTGACCAACTTGAATACAAAAAGTTTCCAAGTGTTGCAACAATGCGGGTCGCAGTATAAATCGTCGCTCGCGTACAATCTAATATACAACCTGAGAAACGTGAATCATTCACCCACAGCAGGGAAATACTTCCAATTGGGAGTTGAATACAATGGGTTGTTCAAGTGCAACAATTATCCGTATTTGAAACTTGGCGGGTCCTCCCAAGTGGCGTATAAAGTTCCAATATTACATTCGTCAGTTATAAACTCAATCAAGTTTGGTTTTTTGTACCCCATGACTGAGAAATCATCGTTATTGGATCGATTCTATATCGGAGGTCCCAACGATGTGAGATCGTTTACATTAAATGGCCTAGGACCTAAGGACATGGCCAGCTCAATTGGAGGTGACATGTTTTTCAATGGTGGTGTGAGCTTAATTACAGATATACCCAGATACAAGGACAGCAATTTCAAGATCCATAATTTTCTAAATTGGGGTAAATTAACTCAATACAATAAACAACAACCCTTGTATGAGAATTTAAAGTCTTTAACTCATTCTTTTAGTTTGAGTTATGGCTTTGGTGTGTTATTCAACCATCCTATGGCTAGGTTTGAATTGAACTTTGTCTTGCCATTGCTTGCAAATGAAAGAGACTCAATCAGGAAAGGTATCCAATATGGAATCGGCGTATCATTCTTATAGATGTATATATACTTATATCAGTTTCTTCTATTTATCCATTGAGTATGGTGTTTGATCACTTCGGGTATCATCTTGCTTTCAATCTCTATGTTTTGGTTAATCTCTTTTTCGGATAATCTGATCCAACACTCATTGGTTTCAGTCACAAACACAACTTCTT
Source organism: Insectozyma chauliodis (assembly GCA_030557115.1). Classification (NCBI taxonomy): domain Eukaryota; kingdom Fungi; phylum Ascomycota; class Pichiomycetes; order Serinales; family Debaryomycetaceae; genus Insectozyma; species Insectozyma chauliodis. The sequence goes on along the minus strand of JAKTVI010000037.1, from coordinate 15,563 downwards.
TTTTCCTCGTTTGTAACAAGTTCCCAATCACAAGCTGATGATGATACCTTTCTAATGCAGATTTTGACTTTTTAATCAACAAGTTCTCATCGGTCTCCAATTTGAAACTGACAATAAAAGATCCCGTAGTCCAATTCTCAACTAATCGATTTAAAAACTTGGGCACTTGGTTTAAACGAATGACCAATTCACCATCTTTCCCATCCACCATTGAGCTTTGGATTTTGTGTTGAGGCATTCTCAGTTGGGGTATGAAGAAATCAGATACCGCCGCAGCGAGGTAGAACAACGATCTGTGTTCGATTTTCTTCAAGATCTGACTGATTGATTTCAAGGTGTACAAGTATTGGTTGACAGTTGTGAAAGGCACCAACAACAACTTGTTTTGTTGTTTCACAAGGTTGTATTTCTTGTACACTTGAAGCATCTCCGTTGAATATTTAGGGTTGATTTCAATCTTGTTGTCCTTCTCAATCATGTAATCCAAAAAACAGTTTGTGCTATGGCTGAAATGTCTCAGGTAAGGCAACAAGCTGAATTCTCGGTGGAGGAATATTACGCTGTAGTCGTTTTCTAAAAAGTATTCGGCCGATGTTGCACCTCTTGTACCAGCTGAGAAATTGTCAATGAACCGAACAGTGTTGTTCTCCAATGGAACAGTTGTTCCACCGGAAGTGACTAGCACAATACGTTGGTTGGAATTTTTTTCATTATGGAACTTAACAAACTCTTGCACCTCTTGTTCAATCTCAGGTAAATATGTTGGCGGAGAATGGTTTTTGAAGTATTTGTCTTCGTCAGTCAATTGTGCAGCGGCAAACTCCGGCAACGACCGGTCTATAGCTGTTGCTGTCTCTGGATTGGCAGTGTGGAAATTCTTCTGTGGTGGTGTCATGATGAAAGATTAGTGAGTAATGTCCGATTGACTCAAAATGGTACGGTTTTGAAAAATCCCGAGGCATTGAAAAAACTCGGTGCTACCAGTTGTGATTTGAAGATATACAAACAGGTCTTGAACGAGACGAATCTACAATGCAATGAGTATTGATTTTACCTTTTTAATTGTAATAGGTTGCTAAATGGTGTAAATTGAAGGTTTGCAACCTAATATTTTTCAGCTGGCATTGGCGTGACAACGCGCTGGAGTCGAGCAAAAGCAGTGAAGTTGGAACTTGGTGCAATATCTGCAACAGTAGGTATTGTAACCTGAGTATTGAATAAGTTTCAATACATCTATTGAAACCTTTAGTCAGTAGCTTCCTCAATTGTCGAATGTTCAATCTGTAATTATACTTAGTGTTTCAGCATCAAGTAATTACAGCGTTTAAACCAAACTGGGTGTATCTGACAATTTTCTTCTGCAGGTTGCTGCAGTATTCTCAAAACAGATGTGTATTAGTTGAGAGTTGCCCCATTAAAAATGGATATTTGCTAGGAACACAATGAACATTGGTATTATCCTACTAATAACAACAACTATCAGTTTGGTTACAACAATCTTCAACACTTTGATTCATCTATCCACTTTGTCTTGTGATAAGTTTGCAAAGATAACTAGCGAATCAGATTTAAATCAGATTTGAATCAGCTATACAGCGAATTCCCCCAGGGAAGACTCATAACCGACATAAACAACAAAAGTTCAATATTCATCTACAACATTGAAGATCTATTGCAAGATCTCGTCAGAACCAATGTCAACATCCAAACAATCTCAAAGTGGTATATATCAATATCTCTGAGTTTAGATCAATCTACTTCTATTTTCCTGCACATACTTTCTCTGCTAACTTTTCCTATTTACCACTTGATACTCAAATGTCAGCAGACTATTGGAACTCATCCCAGCGAAATCAATGGCAATTGACCAGACTCTCTTTACTAGAAGCCAGGAAGAAGATTGTTTATCTTGAAAAAAAAATGATTCAAAATGGGCTCATTAAAGATCACTCAAACATCCAATATGACTCTAATATGCGAATCTATCTACACAGCTTGTTCATCAAATTGGGAAGAAGATTGAATATCCGACAAGTTGCGTTGGCAACTGCTGAAATATACCTCACCAGATTCCTCACCAGAGTCTCCTTAAAAGAAGTCAATGTTTACTTGTTAGTAACCACTTGTCTCTATGTGGCTTGCAAAATCGAAGAGTGTCCTCAGCATATAAGATTGATACTTTCCGAAGCCAGGAGTGTTTGGCCGGAATTCATACCTCATGATATAACCAAATTAGCTGAATTTGAGTTCTACCTAATTGAGGAAATGGACCTGTATTTAATACTACATCATCCTTACAAGAGTTTACTACAGATTAAAAACTATTTATCAACTAACCATGACAAATTTGGCTTCAAATTGACTGAAGAAGAGTTACAAAACTCCTGGTCGCTAGTGAATGATAGTTATATAACCGATATCCATTTGTTACTACCACCGCATATAATTGCCGTTGCTGCGATATACATAACAATTGTGTTGAAAAGAAACCTACTACAGCTCAAAAACAGCAACGACTCCAATCAGGACCTTGAGGAAGTGAAAGATGATATGAATATCGATGATTTAATGAGCTTGACCAAACCCATGAGTCAGGACAAGGAAAAAACGTTGGATTCTAATGATTTCAAAACGGGAGAAAGTATTGAAAACTTTGATTTGGGGATTTTAGACGAAGATACTATAAAAATCAACAAGTTTATGAATTTTCTAGAACATTCACATATAAATTTGGACGAAGTGGTGGAAGCAGTGCAAGACATGATGAATGTGTATCTTGTTTGGAATAGGTACAATGAACAAGCAGTAAAAAAGGCACTACAAGTCATGCTTTTAAACAGACTGTAAGCAAGACAAAAGCTAATCATGGAGAAATTGCATTATAGTGTAACTGATTTGTTTTTAACACGTGTGGGACCAAACACCTAGCATTGAAAAAAAATGGTTATGTTTGACTTGGCTAGATAAAGTTTGTACGATTCACGCGTTGCATATAGTGTATTATAGTACCAGACGTCACGAGTCTAAATACAGATCTTGGTCCATTTGAACCAGACCCACTTTCTGCCCAACACGTCTACATTTCACCATAATCTACAATCTTGGGTTGTTCTACAGTCTTGGGTTGGTTGTGGAATTGGCATTCATGTATATATGGTGCTGCACAATCCACACACATTACACAAAAGCCAATGTAATTTTTTTTCTTCATCGAATTTTTTTTCAAATCTCCATTTGTAAAAATAACCATATATACTTGATCATTTATATATAGTTCTAGATGGCCACGCTGACGAAGACAAGGTCCAATGACAGAATAATCATTTCGTCAAATCAAACCCCGGTGAGTAATGAGGATCACATACAACAAGAAGAAGCCATAGAAGACCAAGACTACCACGACTCGTTCTTAGCATTGGTTGAGAGAAACCAAATACCATTGTCAAGGACAATCATGACCATACTATACTTGTCATATTTCTTGTCCAACGACTCTAGTGCCACCAAGAAGTTGACAAGCAAGTTTTTGTTTTTACAAAACAAGGTTGGCGCCGATGACCATGGGTTGCCCATTTACGATATCCACATAGATGACATATACTACGTGATAAATTGGGTGGTCACCGTCACGTTTCTAAGATCGTTTTTGATGAAGTGGTGTTTCGAACCATTTGCATACAAATATATCGGCATACATTCGAGAAAAGCAAAGACTAGATTCGCAGAACAAAGTTGGTCGTTTGTCTATTACTCCATATCGTTCATATACGGAGTATTGTTGTATATAAACTCGCCATATTTCAATGATTTAGACCCAATCTACATTGGTTGGCCCAATTATACCATGTCGGGGCTGTTTAAGAATTATTATTTGATTTCAATGGCATTCTGGTTGCAACAAATCTTTGTGTTGAATATTGAAAAACCGAGAAAAGATCATTACCAAATGTTCAGTCATCATATCATCACTTGCACTTTAATCATTGGCTCCTACTACTATTATTTTTTCAGAATTGGACATTTGATTTTGATGATTATGGATTCGGTGGATATCTTTTTGGCGGCGGCCAAGATGTTGAAGTACGCCAACTTCAGTAAACTGTGCGACTGTATGTTTGTGCTATTTTTAGTCAGTTGGATAGCGTTGAGGCACGGTGTGTACAATTACATATTCTACCATGCGTGGTATAGATCGACCGAATTGATGAAACAGGGACAATGCATACTGGGCGCCATTCAAAAGAGGTGCTGGACTCCGGCTGTCATCAACACGTTTTTGGGTTTATTGGGAGGGTTACAAATAATAACATGTATATGGATGTATTTGATCTGGAAGGTTGCTTACAAGGTGATAATAGGGTCTGGCGCTGAAGACGTCAGAAGTGATGAAGACGACACAGACGTAGACGAAGAAGAAGAAGAAGAAGTAGAACAAGAAGAAGAAGAACAAGAAGAGGATGAAGTAGTAGAGACAGTAAAGGATGAGATTGTTAACAACAATAACACATTCACCACGTCATGTGACAGACTTATAGACAAATAAAATAAATGCTTGATTTTTTTTTTTCCATTTTTTCTCGGACCGTCGCGCGTCCGCTACCCTACAGCAGAGCGTAACAATATATATATATACGTATATGGATATTTAGATCTGGAATTGCGAGGGCCAAATTACTTCATTGCTAGTTTAAAATGTCTGATGGTGTAGAGCAATTACAATTGGTGGTGGCTGGTACTTATTTATTCATCACAGCTGGTGTCTTGTTGACCAAGTTCATAACTCCATTGAACAAGTTGTTGAACTATGGGAAAACCCATCAAAACTCAAACACTCAATCTGTGTCGGTGATTGACTACATATCAAAAAACTTGACAGTGCCAAAATCATGGTTTAGCCATTACTACATCACTTTGGTCGGTTGTTCATTGCTTTCAATCTACTTTAGTAAGAAATGTGAATACTCCTTATACTCTGATCCAACTGGGTTCAAGAATTTAAAGGTGGTTCAAATATTATTACTAGTACAAGGAATCAGAAGGAGCTATGAATGCTTTTTCGTGTCAAAATTGTCATCTTCGGCCAAGATGAATGTCAGTCATTATTTAATTGGTATGTCTCATTATATCTTGGTGACCTCAGCTTGCCAATTGGGTCTACAAAGATATTGCTCATTACCAACTGAGTTGACAATGTTTGATTACATTTTAATTTTAGTGTTTTTGTTCAGCTCGTACCAACAGTATTCAGCCCATAAACATTTTGCTAGTTTGGTCAAGTACAATTTACCAAAGTTTAGATACGTCAGCTCGCCGCATTACTTTTTTGAAATTGTGGTGTACACTGTTTTCTTGGTGTTTAGTGTCAAGAATGGCATTGATCTAATTTCATTCACCTTTTTCACATGTTGGTTATTTGTCGTCTCCAACTTGTCTGTGACCGCCATTGGAACATACGACTACTACAAAGAAAAGTATAGAGAGGAGTTTACGCTCCAGTATTGTTTAATTCCAGGTGTATTTTGATACTCGCAAAAGATTTCGTCTCTGTTTTTCCTCTGTCAAAATGTTGTTTTCAGCTGCAACCAATTTGGCTGTGCAAAAGGAATGTCCAATCACCATCAACCTAGAGTCCACTGCAAACTCAATTGTCTATGGGTGTCCAGGAATACCCCGAAGTATACCTCGGATCGATACAATACTTGAAATCAGGTCCAAAACCGGCCTACCGTTTAAAGTTAGATCGGTTTCAGCACAATTGATAACAACACAACGAATTACCATTGCCAGTAAATTTGGCTCAAGCGAAGCTTTCAAGGATTTCAAAGTTTACGAAGACCCAATGGTTTTCAAGTCAATTTCATTCAGTCAAGATGTTCTAGGACTCGATATACCGATATTGATTCCAATTGCAAAAGATATTATATCTTCAGGATATTCACCAAGTTTGGGATCAACCACAATACACAATCTCGTGATTAAAGTGTATTTGGGAGAGTCTGCCACTTCCGAACTTTTATTCACAGAGAAATTTCCCGTTGTTATAAAATTATATGATACTTTACCCTTGTATAGACAATTCAATGAGCCTTTAATTGAAACACAAACTTCATCAGATAATCAAGTGATAGTGGAGGTGAAAATACCGATAACTGCAATTGGACCAGGGGACGATCTACCGATCCATTGTAAAGTTTCAACCAATTCATCGAATAATAAATTGAAAAAACATTTAGCAGTGAAACAAATCACTTTTCAAGTTAAAGAAATTTTAGAATGTTATGATGGCGGACTACCTCCAAAAACGGAGAACAAGATCCATTCAACAACAAACATTTTAAATAAAGATTTGAATACTCAAGGAATAACTACCAATTTCCAGTATCGATATCCTCATGAAATTGATTACTTAACCATGTTTGATCAAAATAAAAAAACTTTGCCTTCGGAAAACCTTGAGGAATATGAGACAACAGTGATTGAATCTGTGAATATTTCACACGTGAAAGCAATTGGTAAAATACAAGAAGGACTCTCGTTATCGCATGTACAAAGTTTTACAACAAAGGGAAATTTCTACTCAATCAATTTCGAAATCATTTTGAAATTGAAATTCTCGAAATCCAAAGATTTAGACATACGGGTTCCACTTGTTGTGAGTCCATACAATAAGAAATCTAGTGAATATTTATTAAATTGGATTATATTTGAATGCAACGAAGCCAAGCTGAAGTTTGGTAAATTCTTTGTCGAACAATATTATTCCTCCAATTACCAAGACCAAGTGAAAATGTTGAACCGGTACAGGAAATCGCCCTACGTTTATGCATTCACCAGAAACGAATGGATAGAATTGGGTTATAACGGAGAAGCATTTGGTAGCCTCAAGAATATAGTTAGTTACATAGATTGACAACATGGTAGCGAGCGCAACATTTATGTTTTCAGTATGAATACTTCTTCTCCACCGGAATATGCTCCCACTGCGGCGTCGTCCTTCACGGTGTCTTCCACGTCGTCCAAGTACAACCAAGAAGTGTCGAGATTGTCCTTGATCCCTGATCCATCACAGACGTCCATGTATGATGCTTTAGTTGAAATATACTCGATTCTACCAACGTTGGAAATGTTGGAAATCTCATTTGTCAAAGATAACATCACCGATAGAGAAAAGTACACATCGACGTCGTATCGATTGATCAACCAATACAAGATATTGCTACAAAGTCTCAAAGATCATTATACAGATTTGAGTACAGTTTTACCTGGGTTATCACCCGATTTGACAAATTTCTTGGACAAGTTGAGTGAGACTTTTGATTTAAATTACCCCAACGCATTGAAAAGGCTCCAGAACGGGTTGCCGTCGACGGCAGAGCTTGGCCCGCTACATTCTCAGCCATCGGGTCAGAATTCACGCTTGGTTGCTGAAATCACGGGTAATTTCATAACGTGCATGGACGCAATTAAATTAAATTACAACACTAAACAACAGCTACATCCATTGCTAAGTGAGTTGGTGATCAATTTGAATGAGTTTAATGAAAATCTACAGTTTCAAGGTAAATCGAAATTAGTCAATTGGTTAATTAGGATAAACAATTTAGAAAAACCACTTCCAGAAACTGATTTGTCTTTGTTTCTTAATGATTTGGATTTGGCTTATAAAGGGTTCTATACATCGTTAGACAATTGATTCGATTTGTTCGGCATATGATAAAACGTTTTTAATCACATTCTCATTATTACTAACCATGTTCAAATCTTGTTCCAGCAATTTGTTGAAATATATATATCCATCTTTAAACACCCATTGGTTTTCTATTTCCAAGTTTTCATTCAATATTTGCTTGAAATTTTGTTCTGATAATTCTTGTGGTAAATACAATAGATTCTTGCAATTGGAAACTGGGATTTGATCGTACGTCTTTTCAAGAGACTTTGAAATCTCAAACCGTAACGCATTGATCAATGTATCTATAAATAATTTATACTCTTTACATGGTAAATTTGATTCGTCTTTCAACAACTTCCAAATCTTGATATAATTTCCCTCCATCAAGTTGGATTCCAAATTGATGGGGAACTTCAAATACTTATCGGACTCAACATCGTATTGATTTGAATTGTAAATGTACTCCAATTCAATATGGAACTTGGAGATCAACCCTTGGCTTAATAAATAGATCAAGTACAAACTGACCACCTTGGTGCTATCTGTATTTACATGTTTTTTTGATAAACTGGCCAACTTTGTATTGGACAAAAATGGTCTCAACTGGTCGAAATAGTTCTCAAATGACCCGTAGTTGTTGGTGGACAAGGCCGACAACGCTCCGATTTCCAACACACGCTGGCTTATCCTTAAATCATCCAACTGTTCCTGTGTCTGTGTGTTGTTTGGCAAAGGTATCAATAAGTTGTGTTTGATCAATTCTATCTTGATGGGTGCAAGCACAAGCTGGCACTGTTGGTAATCGTGTTTGTTGTACAAGTTGTACAACTCTGCAGTCAACTTTTGTAGCGACATATTTGATGAATGAAATGTTGGTGTTTAATTGCCACTAAAAAAATCCAACTAGTGTTTGTGGTTTTTTGCGCTACCAGTTGAAATATGTCGTGTGACGCACAGTTTATCAAGTTATTTTGCAGCTAAACAAAACTAAAGGATGTATTTTTAATTGATTAACAAAAGAAAAGTAGAGGCGATGTCAAATCTCTACAAGAAACTTTTTTATTGCAAGTTGAGCCTTCAATGATTAAATCTATATATGAATTAAAACTAGCTCCAGCTTGTTGGAATCGTGCAATAAACTTCAATACCAATTTATCGTTACATGTTCGAGAAGGAACTTAGGTTTCTTTATACGTGGATGACATATTACTAGGATCTAGATTTGTTACTAAGATTGAACTGGTTGAAAAACTTTATAAGAAAAATTTCAAAATGACAGACATGTTTACACCTAAAACTTTCCTAGAAATGGATCTCAAATTCGACAATGATGTGATACCAATTTTGTTGAACTCCTACGTTTACAAAGAATCGTACTGAAATGTGGTTAAGTGAGTGCCAACACTGCAACTATACCTTATATTTTTGGAGGGTTATCTCAACAGGAGTGATGATAGTATTTCGTACAGAAATAAAGAAGAGTATAGGCTAGAATAAAGAAAAATTCAATTGCTTACAATTTCAGATTGTGATATTTGCAAGAGTATCCAATATTGTTCTACAACAGTGAAGAAACGAATACTTCGTGTGCTGAGAATCGCAACTGGTAATTGAACCTAGAGCATTTAAAACAAAGATTTAGGTACAACATTGTCAGATTTTTATTAGTTGAGTAACTCAGTTTTTCATTTAAATGGTTCATTTCTTAGCCGTAAAGTCCGACATATCAGCCATGATTGATATTAGTAGTGAATATTGATGAAGAAAGATCTAAACCTTTACCTAAAGATGACGCGCCAAGTTCAATATAGAGGTGATGATTTATCTCAGGGCAAAACAGACATTTTAATACTAGTATTTACATTCTGAGCGATGATTTAAGATTCAGGATTGATTTTAAATTCAAAATGATAGCTAAAAACCTTGGAGAAAACATTTATCTAACAAGTATCTCGGATCACGTTTTGCTTCAACTTTATCAAGAGAAGGTTATATGCAATCTAGAATCAGGCAATCCACTTGATATAACGTTCATCTCAATATTAATCTCAATTTAAACTGCTTCATTATTTAGAGATGTCACAATTATCTATGCTTTCACATACAATTTTGATCATGTTCCAGGCCAAGAAGAGCCAACGACAATCAGTTTTTTTTTTTCATATTATTAAATTCTACATACAGAATACAATTTAAATATTACCCCTTTAAGCTTGTCTTTTGTTCTACGTAGTCAAATCCCCTTCACCTTGTCGTGTTTGTTTTATTATTATTTTAATTTTGTCTTGTACTGTTGGTTTGTAGATATTGGTAGATAACTTGATTTTATTTTCTACGCCGCACCCCAAACCGTTCGCCTCCATCAGAAAAATAGAGCAGAAAAATTTAGCCATCACATATCATCAAATGAAATTCTTAACCACAAACTTTGTCAAATGCTCGGTGAAATCGTGCCTGTCGTCATTGGATTCTTTCCCCTTGAAATACCAAGACTGTGAGCTAATCATACAAGAACAGGACTACAACCCTGAATTCATCATTCATATGTTGGACAGATTGGATTGGCAAGCTGTGATCAAAGTGGGCCAAGATTTGGGCAATTCAAACTTACCAGTTTCCAAACCTGAAGATTTGGATCCTATAATGGAAGAGTCACAGCCGGTGTTGAGAGACCTACACCGATTACTAGTCGAGACTCAGATTGTTGAAGGGAAAATGATTTGCAATAATTGTAATCACATATATTATATCAAAAACTCTATACCTAACTTTCTATTACCACCACATTTAACTAATTAAATAAATACAGCATTGTTTTGTTCGGGGACTCTAGTGTTCAATTGGCCTGTTGCGATGAATGAGGATATATTGTCTAATGTCCATTCTTCCATGTTTTGTAAATCCTCTACTGAATTGGTTCCCAAGTGTGGTAAACACAAGACTTGAGGCAATTTATACAACTCTGGTGAGATTTCTGGCTCGTTTTCAAACACATCAGCTCCAAAAGCGCCAATATGACCCGACGTTATATATTTTGGCAAAACTTTTTCATCAATGATGGCTCCTCTGGCTATGTTGATCAACACAACTCCTGGTTTCATTTTAGATATAGTCTCCTCGTTTATAATGTGTCTTGTGTTGTTGTTCAATGGCAATGCAAGTATCAAGATATCTGACTGGGCCAAAACTTCATCAAATGAAACATAGGTTGTTGATTTTTCCAACTCTGATGACAATCTAGATCTGTTATAATACAAAAACTTATCAAAGCCAAATGGTTGTAATCTATCTCTGATGGCCCTTCCAATGCCACCCATACCCAAAACACCAACCGTTTTACCTTGAGGCAGATTCCCCAATGGTAATTTCTGTTGGTTGGTCCATTGTCCATTCAAGATTATCTGCTGGCCAATTTGGAATCTTCTCAATGCACCCAACAAAAGAAAAACAGCAGTGTCTGCAGTTGGAGACTCTACAGGTTTGGTGACGTTTGATACTTGGATGTTTAATTTCGTCAACGGATCAACACTTATTGAATCGTAGCCAGCACCGCAATGACTAATTGTTTTCAAACTTTTTGGAAAATGTTGCGCGAGGTCTTCATCAATTCTACCTGTAATGGATATACTTTCAAATGTACGATAAATGTTTGTGATTTGACAGTATTTGGAATTTAAATCGTTGATGAATTCATTTCTATTTTTCGAATCGCAATGGATAACATTAGCAATGTGGCTAAGCTGATTTAGCTTTGAGGTGGCGTATTTAATCTCCCCAATGATTAAAACAGTTGGTTTAGTCATATCTATGAATAATGGATATAGCCAAATCTCCGACCTTTTATTTTTCACAAATTGACGCGCTAGACTCATCCACAGGAAAAAAATACCAAATTGGGAAGTCGTCCCAACTGACTCTGCCCAGCTTTAGCTACGAGTCCACTGATACGAGATTATGCCCATGGCAAGAAATTATACTGAGTAAAGCTTCGACGTGTGTTTTGAATGCTAAATCGATTCCGAACGTTTTATCGGTCTACTCAAGAAATTTAGTAGGTTCTTCACAACCACTTTTCTTTGCATGTTGAACATGATTTGTAGGTCAAGCAATCTTGAATGATTACATGACCTCATGACCATTGATTCATTTCTAAAACTGTTTAATGTTGATCAGCAATCAACTATTCCCTGTTGACTTGTTGTGTGATTCTCCGCAATGAAAAATGCTGCCGGTGCGACGGTGTATTATTTTTTTTTGGAGCAAATACTAAAATTCTATAATCACAAAATCCAGTTGGTGGAAAAAGTGACACCCACATTCACCCAGAATCCCCCACATCACACCGAATGGTCAGTCTCAATCTTTTTGGTTTCACCAGGTCCAGATCATCGTCGTCTCCTTGGTCTCCGCCGAAAAGCAGTCAAGAACCTTCAACAACAACTGTTCCTGAGATTATCACACAGTCTCCTCCGAGTCCTATTGTCAAATCAAATCCATACTTCCATTACCAAGGCACACCACAACATTTGCAACAACCGCAATTTTTAGACACAAACAGATCAGACGTCACGGTCGCATTACGACACAATGACTCTGTGTTTTCATTGAATGAAAATGGGGTTTTGAGACCACCGAAAATTCATTATAATCAAGTTTCGTCCAGTGAAGAAGAACGAGAGGAGTATCAGATTAAAGAAGAAGACAATGAGGATGAAGGTCTACCCACGACTCCAACAAAGAACCATGTAAAGGAAAAGGATGATCTACATTTAAAACCAATCGAATATGAGGCCGATTTGGCAATACCTCCTTCTCCCTTTCAACGTGCTTTGAGGAGAGTGGCATCGGCACCATTGGTGAATAGACTCTTGAGTGAACAACAGTCGCAACAACAACCAGTCAAGGAAGAAGAATTTGATTTGAATAAGCATATAGGAGAAGTGAAAATTACAACTAGACCAAGAACATACACACAAGATAGAACTTATTCCAATTCGGGAACTCGGGTAGTTGATGCTCAAGTTGGACCTGAAAGCTTTGAAAAGATAAGATTACTAGGTAAAGGAGATGTAGGTAAAGTGTATCTTGTGAAGGAAAAAACAAGCAATAAATTATATGCAATGAAGATTTTAAACAAGAAGGAAATGATTGAACGGAATAAAATAAAACGGGCATTGGCAGAACAAGAGATTCTAGCCACATCAAACCATCCTTTCATAGTCACTTTATACCATTCCTTTCAATCTAAAGATTTTCTTTATTTGTGCATGGAATATTGTATGGGCGGAGAGTTTTTCCGAGCTCTACAAACACGAGAATCGAAAACAATCAGTGAAAACGATGCAAAATTTTATGCTGGTGAAGTGACTTTAGCATTGGAATATTTACATTTGATGGGATTCATTTATCGAGATTTGAAACCAGAAAATATCTTATTACATCAATCGGGTCACATCATGTTGAGTGACTTTGATTTATCCAAACAAAGTGAAAAATCAAAGAATCCCGAAATCAATTTTGGAAACAAACCCGGCATTGACACAAAAGTATGTACCGATGGATTCCGGACTAATTCGTTTGTGGGAACTGAAGAATACATAGCTCCCGAGGTGATTAGGGGCAAAGGACACACGTCAGCTGTTGATTGGTGGACGTTGGGGATATTCATGTATGAAATGTTGTATGGCAAAACTCCGTTTAAAGGATCAGATAGAAAAAAAACATTTGCAAATGTATTGAAAAAAGACGTCAAGTTCCCCGACTCAAATGTATCATCAAATTGTAAGAACTTGATCAAGAAATTGTTGATCAAGAATGAAGAAAAAAGGTTAGGTTCGAAAACAGGTGCTTCTGAAGTGAAGAACCATGTGTTTTTCAAAACCACCCAATGGGCGTTGTTAAGACATCAGCAGCCGCCAATGATACCGGTGCTAACAAAGTCGAAGAAATCAACAAAACAGGAACCGAAAGCTGAGTCGATGGATTTGGAATCGGAGACTGAATCAAATCCAAACGACCCATTTGCAAGATTTAATAGCATAACGTTGAATTACGGACAAGAAAACAATATCAATACGGTGTACAACCCAGAATTGACTAGCATATCTTATACAATGACCTCGAGTCATAGTCCAAATAGACAGAGAAATAGATACATCATATAGTTTATACACGACTTTTTCGTGACTAATGTATAGATATTCATGCATCATTGAAGATATTTTAGAATTAGTACAACTGTAAAGAGTTTGAATATTCTAGCATTGCATCCTCAATTTACCTCAAGTGTTTATTGCATCCTATCCGAATTGTAATCAATCCCAGTCAACTACATCTTTACTCAAGTGTTTATCGCATCATCCTTATTTGCTACTGTTGTGTTTTCAGTGGATTCGCACTAACGTATTTGACTTTGTTGGAATTTAGTGTCGATTGCCTTTCGAGCTGCGCTTGACTAATTACACAAAGATTATTAGACCAGCAGGTTATTGTAGAGCGCGCACAAAAGCTATGCTCGGAGTTTAGTTACTTATTAAAATGAACCCCTTTATCTAAAACTTGATCATCGTTGATTGGCCGTCATGCAAGATTGAATTTAGTGCCACGCATGAGAATTTCGGATAATTATTGCTCAAGGTCGTTTAAAATTGCACTTTAAACCACAACAATCTGTTATTGTATAGATGTGTATGTATTCATCAGAATCACAGCTACAACACTATAGCAGGTAGTAGACAATTAGTGTGCTGGAGTTGGTCAATGCACATTTACTATTCATTGGTTGGCATTGAGAGGAAATACTCATTGATGTGTGTAGAAGTTTTGTGTGTTGCTAACACCGAAGCCTAACAATAGTGTGGATAAATTTTAGTCGTATAATATGGTACCGAGTATGATGTTGTAAGTGTCTTTCGAAGTCTAAAAACGTTCCAACGATAAAAGAAGCATTGCATACCCTTGCACCTCGACTTAAACCGTTACCAACGTTGTGCGGAATCGCTGCCATGAAAGTTTAGTAAAAACAAAAATTACACAAAGACTCATGCAACTCCACCGTAAATACAATCATCTCATCGAATATGCAAACCGTGCATGGCATATTTTAATTTCTTACCTTGCTGGTGAAAACGATATTTTTCACATTCAAACCAATATAAACAAACATCAATATGAATATATCAAAACGATGATATAAAGAAGTGTATAGAATAGAAAAGGCTTGTTCATCTAATGGTATGGTTGTGTTTTGTAAAAAAAAAAAATTAGAGTTTTATTGTATTCGATCCATAGAAGAATCTGATAAGTTAGATCGCTGTGCACCAAGTTTCAAATTCAAGAGCTGCAGCAAAATATTCAAACTGCGTTATTTAATTACATCCTGTAAAGTATTGCTGCGTGATTTTGAAATGTTTTCTTATCTTGTAGTCCCCTATTGCCACCCAAAACGTCCACATTACAAAATGAGTACAAAATATAGAATTTCTTCTTTATTCCATATTATGAGACTGACCGATATCGTGCATTACATGTCAACAACATTTTGTTCATCTCTAGATTCATCAGATTACTAACTCATGGTAGCGGGTGTTTTCAAATAGAACTCCTATTCAGTTATTGTGACCCAATGCAAAAGTGTCTACACATTTTGCTTTTGTGATAAATCCTTTGATGTTCGTGCTTGGTTGCCGTGTCAAAAAACTGCACAGTCCCTGAGCTGCTCTCGAAACGAACATACCCGCTAAGACGATGGAGACGATGGAGACAGTTGGGCAAGTCACGAATGTAGGTACAACACGCTTTTTCTTGGGATTTGTTGCTTGGGTTGGTTAGATCCTTGTTTTTGTTTGGGCTGCAACGTTCTCGTAGATAATCCATCAATGATTCCAAATGG
>JAKTVI010000036.1:0-115887 GCA_030557115.1 Insectozyma chauliodis | reverse complement strand
TAAATCCGGCGAAAATCGCCAAACTCATATCAACGGTCTAACAACAACACGCCACACCAATCACAAACGCTAAACACACAACAACCCAACAATAAAATAAACGGAAAGAATACATAAGAGAAAATAGGCGAAGAAAGCCAACGTAGGTTTTTACATAGTTTTTTAACCTAATACATACCGTAAAAAAAAAAAAACATGCAGCGTTTGACTACATGACCACGAACAATAATTACCTCAAATGCTTATATGAGATAAATATCACGAGGGTATTTTGCGTGACTAAAAGCAAATATTTGAGAAATCTAAAACAAATTCGAATTGATTAAGTTTCCCTTTTAAACGTTTAATATAAGAATCTTTAGAAAATTCAAAACGTTCTTCTTTTCTGTTTTCTTAGACCAAGATTTGAACAATCACACAGAGGAACTCAAATAAATCAGGGTTACGAGTAGCTTCAAACTATTTAATGTAGTTTGTAGACAGAATCACGAAACAACTTGTCATGCATAAGTTGTCACAATTTTAAGAGTGGATGATTACATGCAATCATTAAGTCTACTTTCTAAATTTGTAAACCGTATTTCATAAACGCAAGATATCAGTCCAAGTACCAAACGACAGCAACAATAACAGTTCTTAAGGTGACTAATGTAGAGATTACAATACTGCGGGATCACAATGCTGCCAAAACGAAAAAAAAGCAGATTTCCGCTGGAACATTATTATCAGTAGTAATTTGGTTTGACTTTTCGGTAGGGGTAGTGGCTGACGTTCTAGTAGTTGCGTTGGAACGTTATCGTAATTGACTTCTGTTGCATAGCAGGTTAATGATTGTACTTGTAATCTGATAGAATTTCCTGGCACAATAAAATTAGTATACGAGAAAAATAAAGTATGCATTGACTTAACCTCCAAAGCTTCCCTTGGATCTTACTATTTATATATCCGTTTTTCACATTTATGAAAATATTCCACTCACATTCCAATTACGGGCATCTTGGTTGACCAAATGCTTAATTATTTTTTCTTTGTGTTTTCCTTTTCTTGTTTACCTAAACAAAGATTCATCAGATTTTATTCCAAACCGCAGTATTGTGATTTCTACGTTATATCAACTGTTTTAATTACTACAAAACACTAGAAATCCAAGAGATTGAACCTAAATTATAAATCAGTCTCAACTTCAATTTCGGCAGAGTCTACAAATTCTTTCCACTTTAGAATATTATTAATTTGTATAAACTATTTATTCCAATTGTTGAAATTCAGCAATTCTTTTAGCAATTTTTTCTTTTCTTTCAGCTTTAGTTAATTTGACTTGTCTGTATTTTTTAGATTCAGCAGCGTATTGTTCTTTAGTGAATTTACCTTGAGATTTTTTATGTTCTGGGTCTTCTCTAATAGCATCGTGAGCAGCTTGGTAAATTTCTTCAACATCACCGGATTCAATTTCATTTTCAATATAGTTTTTGAATAAAGATTTGTATTTTTCTTCATCATCATCTAATAATTCTTCCATGTAGTCGGAAACGTGACCACCAAAGATGTAGTTTCTCAATAATTCTGAATCCAATTCTTCAGCTTCGATATCCCAACCTGGGAATCTGTTTGGAGAGTGTGGGACGTACAAACCACCGTCTGAGGCACCTTTCAAGACACCAAAGACTCTAGCACCAGTGGTGGTTCTTTGTAAACCGATATCTAAAAAGACTTTGAATGGTCTTGGGCCATCTTCAACAGCTTCGGTTAACTCGAATTCACCTTCAACTTCTTCAACACCTTGGTAAGTTTCATCCAAGCCTAATTTTTTCAAAGCTCTTCTGGCGACTAACAAACCAACGGCGTAAGCAGCGGACCAGTTGGTTAAACCAAATTTGATTCCGTATCTTGGTAATTCGTGAGCGTAAGCAGCAGTCAAAACAACATCACCGGTGATTTGAGCAGAGACAATTTGAGCAATAATGTCTTTGTTGGTGAATCTAACAACCAATCTGTATTTTGGTGAGTTGTATTTAGCTTTGTGTTGGGTGACTAATCTTTTTCTTTGATAGTAGTCGGTTTTACCTTCTTGTCTTCTCCTAAATGGAGTTTGGAATCTTGAGTGGTAAGCTGAGGTTTTTTGGACTTTTTGGAAAGGCATCTTTAATGTAAAGTGTGATGGATAATTAAAATTCAAGACAAATAATTTTTCACTACTAGGAGAAAAATAAAATAAAAAAAAAAAAAAAAAAAGACACGAGGTTGTCGCCCTAAAATATTTATTTCATACACGTGATACAGAAGATATGGAATATGGATGGTTCTACTATGTAATTATCAACTATTTTAAGATCATTTCATGTATCACGGAGCAGCAATCGGCATCAAATGGATTTCTTATTCTTATCGAATATCTAGAATTACGGTCGTAATCAATCCGTAGATTGATGAAGCTCGATGTTGGCCCTTTTTTTTGTTCTAGAATAGTTCTTTTGTATTTAGAAACTGTCATGACGTATTGATAAGTTATCAAAATCTATTTTAAGCCCAATTATCTAGCCGGTAGATAATTCAATTGCAAATTGCTTCAATTACGAACGGTCTTATAACATCTTTTATACCCGTTGGGTAATTAAGTAGAAATTAGATCTAATCATACAAAGATAAGCCAAAAAGATAACGAAAGGCCTAGAACAAATTAAATCAGACCCAAATATACACCTAACCCATTATAAAGGGTTACTAGTGCTAGTAATTAGAAAAACCAGCCTGAACTATATGATACTTTGAATCTTGATGAATTGGGATTATGTATAGGGTCCTGGCGTATATCAAAGTCAATACATCATCAGATCGAGCTGAGGTCCAAGTCTCAAACATGTGTCCAGATTTGCTTTTAGACGGGGGTGCGATTGTGAACAACAGACTCGGTTTTACTGAGATTGCTAATTTATTTAATTAGCATACACAAAAAAAGTAAAAGTTTGGTCCAATACGTCACAGCGATTGTCAAAGTTATAATTGCTACTGAGATTTTTGCAACTCAGCAGATATGGTAGCACCGTGTGTGTGTGTGTGTGTGTGTGTGTGTGTTCCATGCATAGAATCAAAGAATTGGAACACGGGATTTAAGGGTTGGAAATTTGATTGAAAATTGTGGTATTCCGAGATATCCAAGTGAGGTATGGAAATGTGGTACCAATCTACATCTTCTCAACATCCGAAGGTTCAGCACAAACAATAGGCTCAATAGTTGTAGCAGCTGAAATCCGAAACGACAAAAAAAAAGTTCTACGCGGCTAGTAACCAGGTCTGTGGTCTACAAACCAAAATGAATAAAGGCGTATACCATGGAAAAATGGCCATTCATGCAACCAACGACTATGGACTATATATCGATAACAGTGGTACCAAATGATATTGTTTGAAAATGTATAGGTACTAGAGATAATAATAATCGAACATCTAATTTGTAATAAAAAGTACGGTTTTAAACGATGTAGAAAAGGTAATTAGATATAAAACACATCTGGCCGGTGGGGAATGATTGTTGATTTACGTAATACAAGAGATATTTCGGCCAGACTTTATTAAAACCGCGATCTTGAAACTCCTATTCATCATAGTGACTGCGCTACCAATGCGACTGATATTGGATGCATAGTACAGAAATTGCAGGCCGTGATGAGCGCAGACCAGATGATATTTCCATGGTGGAAAGTCAGGAATGGAAATGTAACGGTTTTCCATTTGAGCCAGGGATAGATTACAGTTGGTGGACTTCAAGATCAGACCATTTGAAATGGGGATAGTGTTGGGATGGGCCAAGAAGTGGTAGTAGTCAGAATATAGTAATAATGGTAGTAACATGAAATAATAATAATCGATGCCGAGACCAGAGTCTAGAACAGCAACGACCGATGGGGACCACACTGTTTGAAGTTAACAGTGGGAAAAAAAAAAAAAAAAAAAAAAATAAAAAGTAAGTGAAAATTATAACCGTACCGAACGAACGGGTGCGTCGCATTGCAAATTGCAGCAACAGTACGGAAATAGGTCCTGGTGCGGTGACACAAAATCTGTTTTGATTTATAATTTGAGTTAATACTATGACACATTGTTTTCACCTGTATAAATATACAATCATCTGTCCATCGTCTCTTTTTCTTTCATCACCAACATCCAACTTCTTCAAATGTCTACTTCCTTATCTTTTGCTCAGACTTACATCTTGGCTTCAAAAGTCAGATCCAAACTAACTAAAGAAGCTTCAAGTCCCAAATCACAATTAAGAAACTTAGTTGTCCAAGCTAACATGTTGGATAACCTCATGGATTACATTACTGACGAAACTGAAAAAAGAACTAAATTACAACAACAACAACAACAACAACAACAACAACAATCAAAAGTACAATTTAACTTGCCAACACCAGTTTTGCAAAAGGAAAGAAGATTATCCAGTTCTTCTCTTGAGCAACCACATCATTATAAAACTTCAATCACTGAATATGAATTGGATTCAGATTCAGAAGATGAAGCTTATTCAGACTCAGACTCAGAATCAGATTACGATGATGATGATGACGAAGAAGAAATACATGATGTTACTACTTTCAGCGGTATAACTTATACCGATGATTCTGATTATACTTTTTCAAAACAAATTATTCAAAATGAACAAGAAGAAGACTCATCTGATTATTCATCTGATTCAGATGATTACTACATATATTCCGATTCAGAAGATGTTGAACAAGATGTTGCTGTTGAAGCTAGAATTCCAAGAGGATTACCAATCACCACTAGTCCAAGCTACAAACAATTATCATCGATGAACATTTCATTATCTTCAATACAAGAAGTAGACGAAGAGCAGGAGGAGCAACTAGATAATGAATTACCAGAGTTGACTAAATCGAATTCCTTAACCGATGATGAAGTTGAAAATCACGATCATTTACTAGTAAACTTCCACACCACAACAACTACATCAGAAGACAATAATAAACCAGTAAGTCTATTTAGAAACGAATCACTAAGCTTGGACATGTATTAGGACAAGGTTTAATGATGATGATAATGACGGTTTGCTTATTTATTTTTACGACGGGAGGGTAGTTATTTCAATTCTTGACATAGATTATTAATATAAATTTATTATTATATTTGAGTTGTTTTTATCCGAGCCGTGAATACTTTTTAAACGCTTGTTTGTAATTAAAACGCGCGGCATGCGGGTCCACATTCGAGGCCCCCCTTCTTCCGCCCTCCGAATGACTGAGTAAAAATTTTTTTTTTTTTTCTTTCCATTCGGGTTGAAGTTACGGCCGAAGTATGCTTTTGCTCCTAACCAAATAGAGATACCGATGAAAAAAGGAGAAGTTATGAAAATAGCCGTTCGGATATATCACACGGAGATTTGTGTTTTCTTTTTCGAGAGATTTATATTCATTAATGACATTTCTACATTGGGTGTGTCATACAATTATCTTCTTTGTACCTTCTACAATGACATCCTCATCATTCTCCATGTCTTCATTATCATTAGCCAATCCTTTTTCAAATATCTCTTTACCGGTCAATTTCCCCTTGTGCATAGAATCAAATCTCGCTTTATCCTTTTCCTCCACCTTCATCTCGTCTCTAAATGCTTTTCTCCATTCTAGAAATGACTCTTTGGTGACTTTGGTGCCGACAAACTTTTTCTGTTCTTGTTTCTCCTTCTCATTGCGTTTATATTCGTGTTCATTTTGCTTCAATGTTAATTTTTCAATAAACAATGTTTCCGCTTCATCTTTAGCAAAGGTGATTAATGCAAATATTGAAGGTATACCTATATTAATTTCAGCTTCTTCATTTAATTTCTCGAGTAATTTGCTTAAATCTTGCTTTTCAAATTCTATAGTCTCAGCCATGGATAAAGCTAATTTTAAATCTTTCTCATCTTCATCTTGGTCCGAATCTTGATCGGAATCGTTGTGATTTTGCAATGTCGTGCCAACTCTCAAATTCAAGTTTGGTACTTGATTTGGATATTCACTTGGATATTTGATGTTTAAGATTAATTGATGGCGTCTTTCACATTGACAATCTAGATTGATTTGTATGTCAAATTGGTCCTTGGATATAACAGATAGTTCATCAGGGTATATTGATTCTAAAACTTCTATTTCTTGTGCTTGTTCTTCCAATGGATCCATATTGGTGAAGAAAAAAAATATTTCTCAGTGCGATGAATAAACTACAAGTACCACACACAATAGATTAATACACAACAAACTCCACAGGCTGATCAACTATAAGAAACTACTAGAGAAACATTGTTGAATCAACCACCACTTTAGAAAACACAATTCAATTTACGATCTGGTTCACCTCACCATAACACCTCCTCTTATTTTGTAATCAGTTTAACCATTTGTTGATTGTTGATTGTTGTACCTTCTATTGTTTCAGAAAAGAAAAAAAAAAAAAAAACATTCCCAAACAAACTTTATCAACTGAATCTTATTCCACTGTCAATTGATTGAATTCAATTATGTCGCATTCTCAATTGCATCTGCTCAATACCAAAATAAAAGACTTTGGCTATCCCATTTCCCATCAGCTCCACTCCAACAACTATCCATACATATCTTCATCTTCATCTTCATCTTCATCATCATCTCTAAGGCAGTACTATGAAGATGAAACAGACTCAAATGGAAACAACAACAACAACGACGACGGGTTTATCGATACCAAAGCAGTGGCATTGTTTGACTTTGAACCTGAAAACGATAATGAAATCAGACTAATTGAAGGCCAAATTGTACATGTTTCTTATAAACACGGCCAAGGCTGGCTAGTTGCCATAGACCCCGAAAGTGGAGAAAACGGGTTGATACCGGAAGAATACGTAGAATTCATCACACAAGAGACAGAGGTCAAGGATGTTCCGAAGCCATTTTTACCCAATCTTTTTCGAAACGAACAAGATGAGAGTTTTGAGAATAAAGTCAAGGTTTACATAAATGACGATGATGATGAGTGGGTGGATACGACTGATGATGAAAAAGATCACCGTGGGGGAAAAAACGACAACAAAAATAATAACAATAACAATATAAATAATGATGATGATGATGACGATGATGAAATTAATGAGGTTAGTGAAATAGTAAATAATGTAAGTATATAAATGTAATGATAAAAAAAACAAGTTGAGAAAAATATTTCTAATGAAGAAGAGAAAATTGAATGACCAACTGGGGAAGAAATTACAATTGAAAGACTCTGTTTTGGATTTAGACGAATTCAAGAAATGGAACGATTCCGTGACTAGTACGTTGATTGAGTCAATTGGTGCTGTGGATGAAGCACAACGACTTGTGGATTCTCAGAGGGAAAATCAGTCTGACGAAAGCTCATCACATGACTATTTTGAAAGTGAAAGTGAAAGCGATGGTGAAAAGAAATTGAAAAACGACACTACAAACGGGGAGGAACATGAAGATCAGGAAGACGAAGAGGAAGAGGAAGAGGAAGAATATCAGTCTCAAGATGATGCAAGACCATCGGAAAATAGGTCGGATGACGAGACCGATTCAGAATCAAACCCTTTACAAGATAATTCAACAAACGCAACTGGAAACGGAACAATCGAAGACGACATTAGTATAGACAGTCCAGATAATAATGTTGACGATGATTCAGAGATTAATGATCGTATTGATCCTGACTTGATTTCCAACGATGAATTTCAATCCACAATTGAATCATTAAACTTGCGACTAAATCAAAATCCAGACTTGCAACCCAACATTGAAGAATTGAACAGTATACGAGATAACTATAAATCCTTTTACAATCAATTTGTTCGAGAAACTTTTAAACCTTTACCATCAACACAGTTCCGGAACTCAAAATTGACTAGTCAAGGTAACTGTTTTTCAAATAATTCTGATATGCCCGGTGTATTATGGACCAAAGAAGAAAAAGAAACGTTTTTCAACCTTGTTTCCAAATATTCAATTCATAATTTAGACATGATTAGTGAATGTCTTGAGAAATCACAATTGGAGGTATTGACCTATTACAAAGCACTCAAACAAACTCTTTATGAGATCAAACAACAAAAAAGATTGAAACACGGTGTACCCAAATTGTCCAAATTGCTTGTGAAGTATTCTGAATTGCCGATATCATACGAGGTTTCAGAATACTTTATAAAATTCGAAGAAATGATGAGCGAATCAATTAAAGAACGACGGACCATGAATGCTCCAGTGGACGATTTGATCAATTTCGATAAATTGGCCATTTTGGGCAACGTCAAATGTAAACAACCATTTGAAGACTTAATTAAAAACATCACTAAGAAAATATTATACAATTGTATTGGGTTGCCAATTATAAAGAAATCAGATATTGACAAATCAATACGGAAACTCAATTTTTCCAAGCCGGATTTGATATTCAATTACAAGAACCAAATATCAAAGTTGAAATTGGATCGTGGCGAAGAAGAATCGAAATTGCAATTCAAGTTGGGCAAGTTCCTACCGGCTCCTGCGTTCCGCATCCAACCAGATACCAAAATCAAAGATACTTTTATTAAACATGAAGATGAGTTGATCCAGCAGGAGGATGAAAAGTTGAATCGACAGGATGAGATGATATCTAGAGGATATGAGAGAGGGTTAGTGAATATATTGTTGAATAAGAAGGATGTGGATGACAGAGATGTCGAGTTGGCGAAATCATGGTACCAACCAACCCCACAGTGCAATGACACAATTGTTGAACGTCAAAGAAAAGGTTTGAAACTTTATGATTACAACTTTGCCACTTACAGTGATGACGAGTAAGTAGAGTCAAAATTAAATCACATCCAACCAGATACCAAAATCAAAGACACTTTTATTAAACATGAAGATGAGTTGATTCTGCAAGAGGATGAAAAGTTGAATCGACAGGATGAGATGATATCTAGAGGATATGAGAGAGGGTTAGTGAATATATTGTTGAATAAGAAGGATGTGGATGACAGAGATGTCGAGTTGGCGAAATCATGGTACCAACCAACCCCACAGTGCAATGAAACAATTGTTGAACGTCAAAGAAAAGGTTTGAAACTTTATGGTTACAACTTTGCAACCTACAGTGATGACGAGTAAGTAGAGTCAAAATCAAATTATATAAATATGGAATAAATAGAAGTGATGTACAAAGGCAGAAAATATGTCAGTTCTTGATTCTGTCTAAAGCCACCAGCGTTTGAGTGATTAAATCAAATCAGATTTTCGTGACATGTTCTGAGTTTTGGAAAAGAAGTCAAGTATCACTTGTGAGTGGTTTCCCAAGACGTGATTCCGCATTGGATTGAAATTACAATTTTAGAGCTGGTTCCAAAATAAAAATGTCCCTTAAAATATCTATAAAGAATTGAAATGCGAAGCGATTAAGTAATTAAAATGTGATGAGTTTTGGGAAAAAAGTCCAGTGTCATATGTGAGTGGTTTCCCAAGGCGTGATTCTACATGAAGTTAAAATTACAGTTTTAGAGCTGGTTCCAAAATAAAAATGTCCTTTAAATATCTATAAAGAATTGAAATGCGAAGCGATTAAGTAATTAAAATGTGATGAGTTTTGGGAAAAAAGTCCAGTGTCATACGTGAGTGGTTTCCCAAGGCGTGATTCTACATGAAGTTAAAATTACAGTTTTAGAGCTGGTTCCAAAATAAAAATGTCCTTTAAATATCTATAAAGAATTGAAATGCGAAGCGATTAAGTAATTAAAATGTGATGAGTTTTGGGAAAAAAGTCCAGTGTCATACGTGAGTGGTTTCCCAAGGCGTGATTCTACATGAAGTTAAAATTACAGTTTTAGAGCTGGTTCCAAAATAAAAATGTCCTTTAAATATCTATAAAGAATTGAAATGCGAAGCGATTAAGTAATTAAAATGTGATGAGTTTTGGGAAAAAAGTCCAGTGTCATATGTGAGTGGTTTCCCAAGGGGTGATTCTACATGAAGTTAAAATTACAGTCTTAAAGCTGGTTCCAAAATAAAAATGTCCCTTAAAATATCTATAAAGAATTGAAATGCTAAACTGAATATAATATCCAGTTAGTAAATATATCGTAATACTCCTAATGCAAACGCGTTGGAAAAAAAAACTATAGTGTTCCAGCAGAGGTTACCTACCCCACTGATTACCATTGGTAATATAAATAATCAATTGTTGATCATCATTTCGTTAAACGTAAAATTGTATAAGGAATACCAAATCGTAAGTCATGACCAATGTACAAGTGAATAAACAAATGACCGATTTGTAATCAAATCTCCTTTTATTTCTCAATAAATCGTGCTCAATTTCATCTTGTACTTCTTGACAATCTTGATCGTTTTCAATTTCAGTCAAGATCATCTGCCACAAACAATACATTTTCAAACTGAACATGGCTAGTTTCACAACCAAGCTTGAATCGGTCTCAGACACCAAGATGAATGAGTAACTGATGAAAATCTTTAAAAAGTTGTTGTTCAAGTCGAATAGTATCTTGCTCATGGGGGATTTCGACTCAAAGTAGTAATCAATCACAAACAACATGTAAACAATGATCAACTGGAGTATGAATGCAGTTTTCAACTCGGTGTTGAAATTGAGAAATTCGCAGTTGAAAACAACGGCCAAGATGGATATATTGGATATTAAAAAGAATAAGCTTTCAAATACCACATTCAACTTGTACACCAAGTTGAAACGCAACACAAACACAATGTTGATGAACTGGATTATCAAGTCGTTGAAAAGCGATGTTTCCAGACTGGGCTGGATGTTCAAGTACACCAAGCTATAAAAAGTCGATCCTAAAATGATTGCAGATGAAGGTGAAGGATGATTCAAACATGAGGATAAGTAGCGGTCTATGAACCTATGGTATTTATTGCCCACAGATGGTGATTTTTCATCCATGGTGAGTACTCAACGATTTGAAAATGTCAAAAGTTCAAATATATATAAATCGAAGAGACACACGTTGTGGTGACACAGAAATTACGTTATGCAGCTCGGCTACACCGACAATCTATTTTTATCCTTGCGGCTTAGAACTGTTCAAAATTTTCACTGTCACCAGTGCCAAGAATTTTGATGGTTTTGCCCAGGCACTGGATCAGTCTAAATTTACGATCGTAAATATACAAGTTTCACCACACGCATACTAGTATATAAACTAAGTTTTTTGGATTTGGTTTGTTGAATATTGGGAGGTTGGTGGTTGGGAATACCCTCGGGTGTGGATCTATTCGGCATCGTTATCAGCTCAAACAATAATATTTTTTTTTTTTTTTTTTTAATTTTTTTTAATCCACTGTGGTCTAAGCCTATATATGCAAAGTTATTTATAGACTTCCAGTTTGTTATACTTACAAGCCATGCGTACAGGAGAAAGTTTTAATAATCACGCGAGGGTGAGTTTATAGTAGTTATATTAGCTCAACCAAGTCTATACAAATCTGCACTATACAAACGACCATCATTAAGCTGTTTCTAACTCTATTGGTATGATTGACATTGTTATACGCGTCCACTGGTTTATAAAATATTGTATAATCCGTCAACTCATCCACATTTACATCCTCTTCATTGTAGTTTATTGAAACCAATTCGTACAAGATAAACCTATAAATTAAATAAAATTTGAATGAAAAGGTGAATATCTTGTACATTATGATATAATCGAGTTTAATTTCATTGTAATTGATGAATAGGAATGAATGACTAATGAATAATGGCAAGTAATTGTTATTGCACTCTTTCAACAGTCTAACCACGGTGTTTTTATTCAATAGCGATATGACAAGAATCACAAACGGCAATACAAATTGTAACAAAACACATGTGGTGATAAGAATGGGGAACTGGGTTTTTATCATGGGTTGAAAAATCAAGTACCAACAATTGACATTCAATATGATAAAGAACAACGTCTCGAATAATAAGTTATTCGGTATGAGTTTGATTTGGAACCTGAGTATAAACACAACATTGATCAAATTGGTGACTATGTCATACAACAACTCATACTTTGTAGATAAGACAATGGCGTTGTTGAACAAGTATAAAGACAAGACCTTTTCAATCATAAACGATAATATAACAACTGAAGAAACTATGGGGTTGTGGACAATGGAGCATAGATAGTGATCTATAAAGTGGATGTACTTGTTATACCCAACCAAAGACAAAGACAGCTTATTATCGTTCATTGTTGTTACCAGATGATGATGATGAAAAAAAAAAGGGTGCCAGAAGATGGGTGGATCTTGGAGGTAAAAATAGTATCAAAATACCGCCTTACTTTGAATTTACGCACAAACTGTTCGCTGTAGGAATGGTACAAAACGGGTACACATAAAAAAAAAAAAAAAATCTCTGAAAAATGTAGAGTGAATAAGAACAATATCCATTTCGTCACAAACTTAGTTACCTCCTACTTGATTATGCTCTGGGGGGTGATTGACAAAGAAACATAAGCCAGTACCTTCAACTCTATTAGGGGTTAGTCACGTAGTTGGAATGAGAGCAGGTGTAAAATCAGAACCAAAATCATCTGCGTAAATTACCTAATTAGAGTAAAAAAAACTTAAATTGATGCATTTGTACTTGCACGTCGCTTTTGAATTTCCGCCACTCACAAATGCCCAACCTCATTCGTAAAAGATGTTGAAACATTTAATAAATGGGTAAACTACTAAATTGGAAAACTCCAAAAACTGATTTCATCAATTGCATGTCTCTTTACAAAATGAGACTTTGAATTCCACCTTTTAATCAAATATTTATAAAAACACATTAACGGCAGATTCAAGCTAAACTCTTTTGTTTCATCATTTCCTATTTATAACATTTAAAGTTTTCGTTAATTACCCGTCTGTCAAGAATAACAATTAACATTACCGTTAAATCCGCAGAAAAACCTCAATATGGTCCAACAGTAGACCATTACGTTGCATTTTTTTCCAATCAACACACCCTCCAGCCTTGAAACGTGGTGCGTGTACCTCACACTGTACGCTACCAATTCATAATGACACCTACAAAGGTTGTTTCTCAATTGGTATGCAATCTGTTGTTACAACGCTTTGCAAGTTGGTTGAGATTGGCCTAAACAATACGACAGAGACTTGAACCCATTTCACCTTTTAAAGTATTAATAACCAAACAAAAGGATAACGCCTTGTTGTTCAAAGTGTTGAAGCTCATCTCACAACACACCACCAATTACATCATAAAACAAATTGGTTTGCAGATTTTTTTTTTTTTCAGCTTAAATAAACTTATATTTTATATTCATATATACTATTATATCTTATAATTGACCTGATTCTTCAATGGTGATTTTTTTAGAAGTGGCACCTGAACCTGAACCATAAGATTCAATCTTCTTAACGACATCTAATCCATCGGTGACTTCACCAAAAACAACGTGTTTACCATCTAACCATGGACATGGGACGGTGGTGACAAAGAATTGGGATCCGTTGGTGTTTGGACCAGCATTGGCCATACTCAACAAACCTGGTCTGTCGTGTCTCTTGTTGAAGTTTTCATCAGCAAATTTGGTACCGTAAATGGATTTACCACCAGTACCGTTGAAGTTGGTGAAGTCACCACCTTGCAACATGAATTGAGGAATAACTCTATGGAAAATAGATTGTTTGTAACCGTAACCTTTTTCACCAGTACATAAAGCTCTAAAGTTTTCAGCGGTTTTTGGAACAACATCGTCGTATAATTTGAAGGTGATTCTACCTAAGTTTTGGCCATCAGCGGCAACATCGAAGTAAACAGTGGACATGGTATAACTGAGTAAGGGTTTTTGTGGAAAAAAGGCAAGAGAAGGGGGAGAAAAGTTTAATTGGTATTTATATCAAATGATGGAATTTTTCAACAAAGTAGTGCATGCACCCACAAACATGGAAGAATCTAGATCATCACAATTTCGACAACACCGCATCGATCGAACTGCGGTCGACTCCCTTCTCCGACTCCACGCCCAAGTAGAGCACCTGTTTGGTCGACGAGTCGATGACGGCCGCGTATCTCTTGTTTCTAATAGTTCCACCTCTATCGCCAGCCAAGTCGTATTTCAAACTAAACCCACCATCAGTGGCAAAGATCACTTGAGGTAATTGTTTGA
Source organism: Insectozyma chauliodis (assembly GCA_030557115.1). Taxonomy (NCBI): domain Eukaryota; kingdom Fungi; phylum Ascomycota; class Pichiomycetes; order Serinales; family Debaryomycetaceae; genus Insectozyma; species Insectozyma chauliodis. The sequence goes on along the minus strand of JAKTVI010000036.1, from coordinate 101,714 downwards.
CGTCCTTGGTGTTTTTGACGTACTCTTTGATTGAAGTTTTACCCCATGCATTGACCACAAATGGATCATTGGTGGCCAATACTATAATTGCGCCAATTTTCTTGTCGATCAATTTACCCAAGTTCTTCAAATATGGTGGTAAATGTTGTTCACTACAAGTTGGAGTAAATGCTCCTGGTACTGACACAACTAATAAGTTGGGTGTATCACTAGTAGACAATTTGTTTAATAATTGGTCTAATTTCAATTGTGTTGGAACATCACATTTTAAAGGATTGATTAAGGATAAATCGTTTAGTTCGATTGGAATGTAGGTGAATTCAAGACCTTCAGTAGGTAATTGCGACCCTTGTTGGAATGACATGGTGACAATTGTGGATGAAAAACTGAATGTGAAGAAATTGTGGTTGATAAGAGCTACCACCTTCGGATGCAAGCGAAACTATTAAAACTACTACAATAACCACTATGAAAAACTAGAGGTTTGAATTACTGCAGTTACCGTCGAGTTTCAGGGTGGTTGAAATTGGTTTGTAAGTTCAATGAGTGGCAGATCTGAATAAATGTTTACAATAGAAGCAAAGACTTCATACTTTGTCACGAGCTGAAATGCCAATAACAATTACATCAAACAGTTATAGCTTAATTTCATATTGCATTTGAATATGAACCTAAACCAATTTCAGAAAGAACTAAACAACCATGGGGTATACAATAAAATACATTAGCTCTTTGTATGAGCTGGAGGTGGTCCATCTGGCCTTGAAAAATCATCTTCACCAGCTTCTCTATTATAATATCCTCCTTGTTGCTGCCCACCATAAGAAGGCTGAGACATTGGAGGCTGTTCAGGTGGCATATAGTTGTTATTATAATCACTTTGATAATATGCTTGGTTACCTTGTGGATATTGCTGTTGCTGGTTATAATAAGCATTGTTGGGCTGTTGTTGTTGTTGTTGCTGTGGATTACCACCAAATGTCACCCTTCCCTTGTTTCTTCTACTTCTAAGACAATACAACACCATAAGAATGATTATTGGAACCAAAACAATCAACCATAATAACCATCTCCATTTGTACCAGTTGCTGTTGTTGTTGTAGCCAGGGCCGTAGTAATATCTTTGCACCAAATCCAAGTTTTTGTCAGAAATAAGCATCGTGGAAAGTTGTAGGACAAAGAAATAGTGTGGAAATGTATTGGTGGGTCACTATACCAAGCTTTTATTTATATACAATGTTACCATTTGCATCTTCAGAGGTTGTATGCAGTACACTTATCCTGCACCAGGTTATTCTTGCTCAGCAACCGCAACACACCATTAACACCTTTTGCAACTGTTTCATGTAGAATTTCAGGTTTTGCAGTTTATTTACAATGCAACCCTCCCACCACCCTTGTACATTCTATCCATCTGTACCTGAAACATTTGTACCTCACTTTTTCTATCCAACATTACTTAACCACTTATAACAATGTCACGTGACTTTTGTCTCGACAACCACTTTCACGACACTAGCACCAAGTTTCATTTATTCATCAACTGTAACGTCCTAAACTCATTGATGATGGTTTAATTCCACATTGTTTATTCAAGCTTTGTTGAAAATTGTTGCAAGCGTAAGTTTTTTTTTTTTACGACACAAACCAGCATTATATACCAAAGTGTTGATGAGTTCAGATAATCCATGGAACGATGATTCGGTTTCATTGGGATCTCCTCAAAAGTCTGTATCCTCATCTGCTTCATCAGCAACTCATAATTCAAAAAACCAACCACCACCCACAAATAATGAATTACGACCGTTGAGACTAACCAAACAACGAGATTCTTTATCATCTACCATTCCACAAGAAAGAAAATCAAGCACATCGTCTCAAACCAACATTTCAGTCGAGGATTTTCATTGTCGACCCATGAGATTGGGATCTAACCGTACCATCACCAAATTGAATGAAGAATCATCAGAGAAACGAAAATCAAATACTTCAACTTGTTCAACTGCATCATCCAAAAGAAATTCTGTATCATCGAGTTCTTCCTCTAAGAGGAAATCAATTCAAATTAAAAACTTACCAATATTAACTCCAACGGCTACTAAACGAACTAGTAATACATCAACCAATGACATGATTTTTGCAATTTGCGTGGTTGATTTCCATCATCAAAGAGGTCCTGAAATACAATGGTGGAAATCAAATTATCATTTTGATTATTCGTCTGATTTATTTAAAAATATCCCATTCCAAGCATTACCTGATGGATCACATTTATTCGAAGAAACATTTTCAAATTTCAATTTAGTTTATGATTTCAATCAAAATATATCCATTGATGATTTTCAAGATTTAAACAATTTCAAAGGAGACCCACGAGACTTGAAGACTTTATTTGGATGTTCTTGTGTTCGACAAGTGAAAACAAGTCTACTCAGTACTGAAGAAAAAGAACGAAATAAAGATATCACACGATCAATGGTACAAAAAGCAGTAGTTGTAATATGTAGATCCCAACCCATCTTTACCAAAATAAAAGAAAAATTATCAATCATTACTAAAAGTTATTTCCAACAAGACACATTTGCAAATTTCGAAATATTGGAACATTTATTTGAAAATTTGAATCAACAATTTAAATTAATAAATAATGAATTACATGTTGATATTGAACAAGAAGAAGAAAATTATGTGAATTTAAATCTAACCTCGACAATTATAAAATTTAAAACAAATTTCATGACTATTTTTAAATGCTTATTACTAGAGAAGAAAGTGTTGATATATTCAAATAACAATTTAGAAGTATTGACTCAATTTCAAAACAATTTAATATCTTTAATACCCAATTTAATTAATAATTTGGAAAACTCGGGATGTCCTTTGATTGATTACATTGAGAAAAACGGTCCATTATCAAAACCACAATCTTTAAACACAAACGACCGATTATCAATGTTGAGATTCTTTGGCCTACCTTTACAAATATTTAATACCAAGAATTCATTTTGGAATCCATATTTACCATTACAACAATTGAATGAATTACAAATTGACAATTTCATGATTGGATGTTCGAATTTGATATTTGTAAATCAAGCATCTAGTTTTAATGTTGATTTGGTTATAAATTTAGATACAAACGAGTTGACGTATCCGAAAACCACCACCATTCCCGAGGAATTGAAACCTAGTACAATGGATAAGAAATTTATAAATTATTTGATCGATGTGATTGAAAATGATAAATACAAGGACGACGAGTTTATTAAAAGTGACGACAACATTCGTTACAAATTTGAAGATTATTTAAACTCGTTGCTATCTAGTGTTCGGTATAACCAATACTTTGAGAAATTCAATCAATTACCACCTGGATTCACACAAGAATCAAACTTACAAGATTTCAAACCCGAATTCATAAACTGTTGGAAAACAAGTCAGAATTATAAAATATGGAATCAAATGGCCGATGATTTTGTGTTTAATTTCATAGAACCAAAACATATTGCCGTGAATTACAACACAGCTACAACATCGTTCAACAAAAACATCAGTAATTTCTTCAACAACTTCAAACTCAAACAACCTACATTCATTGATGATACAAATGTGCATAAATTTATCGACGACGAGCCAACGAGTTCAACAGACGATACTATAGAAGAATTAGTTTCTGGATTCGAGAAAGTGAACGATCCAAATACACCAGACACATCCGCCACAGACTCAGCTCCAATTAAGAAAGGCTGGAACTGGGGGTTCAAGAAATAAAGCGTAATAAATGTTTATTCTCTATTTTTTTTTTTATTTTTCTCACATCTCATCATGAAACATCCATTCCAATTATTAATCAGTGATAAATCAGGACAGAGATTATTTGCATCCAACCAGAATGTCATTCAAGTGTTTGATATCCAATCAGGTAAACAATTGGGCCATTGGGTAGACGAGACTGTTTCCCAGCATAAAAATGACCAAGTCGATAGTCGAACCGGGAAAAAGATTCGTGCCAAACAGCCAATATTGAATTACATACGGTACTTGATATTATCCCCAGATGAGACGAAATTGATTGCATGCACCGATTCCGATAAGTCGGTGCTTGTGTTTGATCTAACTCCCGAGGTGAATTGTTTGAGTTTAGTCAAAAGACAAGTTCTACCTAAACGTCCTAGTTCGTTGAGCGTGGACCAAGAGTACATTGTTGCGGCGGATAAGTTTGGCGACGTGTATAAAATCAAGATTGACGATCAAGTGCACGTTGAGTCTGAGATGGAGCCCATCCTCGGCCACGTCAGCATGTTATTGGACGTGGAGTTGGTCCACGCCAACAACAAGACATTTGTGCTCACCAGCGACAGAGACGAACACATCCGAGTGTCCAACTTCCCCAAAAGCTACGTCATCAAAGGGTTTTTGCTCAACCACAGAAACTTTGTCTCCAAGTTGCACGTGCCGTCATTCAACACTGAATGGTTGTTTAGCGGTGGAGGAGATAAGTTTATCAATTTATGGAACTGGTACCATGAAAAACTTATAACCCAAATCGACATTTCTCAACATGTCTCCATGCATCTCGATGACCACCATGTTCCGTTTAAAAAGACAAATGACAATTTTGAATTCTCCATGCGTCAGATATCAAGTATGCAAGTAGGAGACCGAAAGTTTGTTGTTGTTCTTGTTGAACACACCCCAGTGTTGATCATTTTTGAAATCTTGGGTCTTGACGTTGTACATTTCCAAACTGTCAAATTCGACGATTTGGTAATCAACTTTACCGTGGCTAAAGACACACTCATTGTTTCAATGGATTCAGAGATCACCCCTTTACAAGGAGTCAAATTCGATGCGTCCAAATTCATCATCACACAAGATTTCGCTCCCGTGGTGGAAAAAATTTCAATTGAAGTTGAATCAAGACTGGAGTTTCAACAATTGTACACCACTGCGTTTCTACGCAAACGAGGAGAAAATTAAAACATATAAATTTGCAATATTTATTTCTATAAACTTCTATTCATCAATGAACCCTCCTTGTTTGCACAAGGCGTAAAACAACGACTGTTTATTTTTTAATAAATTACTTGGCGTGTCAAACTCTTCAACTTTGCCTTGTTCTAAAACCAAGATCCTGTCGCTATCCAAAATAGTATTCAACCTATGAGCAATTGTTATAATCGTCTTGTCTTTAAATTCAGTCCTGATTGTTTGTTGGAGAATCTGATCAGTCTCAACATCAACAGCAGCAGTGGCTTCGTCCAAGACCAAAACGTTCGAGTAGTTCAATTTCAACAACACTCTACCCAAACACATCAACTGTCTTTGTCCAATCGACAAGTTGGTTCCTCCTTCTGTGATTTTCACCAACAATGGATTCTCTTCTTCACCGTCTTCATTCATTTTCATCACGTGATCCTTCAAATGCGACAATTCCAATGCTTTCCAAATCTGATCGTCGTTGTATTCGTCAGTAGGGTCCAAGTTGCTTCGAATTGTTCCTTCAAACACTTGAGAATCTTGTGGGATGATGGACAATTTATGTCTCAAGTCATACAACCCAATCCCAGAAGTGTTTATTTTATCAATGGTGATGTTTCCTTCAAAAGCTTCAATTATTCTAAACAATGCCAATGTGATGGATGATTTCCCAGCCCCGGTTCTACCCACAATACCAATCTTTTCTCTTGGTTTGATATTCAAATTGATGTCTTTCAATACCAAGTCCAACTCTGGTCTGTATTTAGTTGAATAATTTTCAAATTTGATTTCTCCTTCATTTGGCCAGTTGGATTGTGGACGGTTGGTTTGTACAATTTCGGGAGCTTCTGATTTCAATCTCGAATATTCCAAGATTCTCTCAACGGAGACTATATTGGTTTCAACTTCAACTGTCATACGGACTATCCAATTCAAAGATTGAGTGATTTGTAAAGCATACGATACTGAAAGACCAACTAACCCCGCTGTTAATGTGCCTGATTTAAGAGTCAAAATACTTAACCCAGCTGCTCCCAAGATGATAATTGATCCCAAGAATTCCAAACGGACTGCTAACCATCTATTTGCATTTATAGCAGGGTGATACGCACTCATATTTTTATCAACTCTAGTTTGGTTTAATGATTTAAACCTTTCTTCTTTTCCGTAGGCTCGGATGGTAGACACACCAGTTAAAGATTCTTGAAAGTTTGCAAAAATTGGTGATCTTGAAACGGAGTCCAATCTTCTCAATTCTCTCGAAGTTCTTAAATAATATTGTTGATAATAAACGTACAAGATACCCAATGGTAAAATTAACAAAATGAATTGCCAAGTTGAATAACTAATCACGATAATTGTAAGGAAAACTCTAATGGCATTACTGAAAAACATATTAAACACTCTTCCTAAAACTTCATCGATTTTGTAAATATCATTTGAAAATCTATTCAACACTCTTCCAATTGGTGTGGTTTCAAAAAATGACATTGGAGCTCTCAAAACTGATACTGCCATTGAATTATGTAATTTCTTTGACCCTTCAATGGTACAAAATATCCAAAGAAAACTATTTTGAACTAATGAAGTGAATGAGTATCCTACACCCAATAAAAAGTAGATTCCCAAATATTTTGGAATGTTTGGATTGTAACCATACTTAGAATTGATTTCAGACCAATGTTCCAACCAGATGTTGGATGAAACATTGACTAGATAAGATCCTAATGCAAAGCCTAAAAAGATAATCACATTGATTGGATGACAAGCTTTTGCGTACTCTTTGTATACTTCCCATTTAACTTTACCTTGTTCGAAATGCTCTCTTCTAGCTTTGACATCCTCATCTTCTTCTTCTTCTTCATCTTTATGTTCATTTTCTTCGTCATAAACTATAGATGCATCGGATGCTCTTCTTAAACTTTCAACTTCTAAATCACAGTCGGAATCTAAATCTTGCAAATTGATATCATCATCTTTCGACTCAATTTTTTCACTGTCATCAGGGGTGGAATCTCTTTTTTTACCAAACGATTCAATCAAGTTTCTTATTTTACTAGTTTCCAATTTCATTATTTCATCGTATGTTCCTTGTTCAATCAATCTTCCATCACTAACCATATGAATGTTATTAGCCAAACTTAATACTTTGATGTTATTGGTTGCCAAAATTCTACATTTACTTTTGAGTAAACCGTTTGGACCCAAGACGTGATCGGTAAGATGTTTACCAACATGTTCGTCAACGGCACTCAATGGATCGTCTAATAAATAAACATCAGCTCTAGCGTAAACGGCTCTAGCTAATGACAATCTTGCCTTTTGACCTCCACTCAAGGATATACCCTTTTCACCAACTTCGGTTTTATCGCCTTTTGGCAAGATGCTTAAATCGACAGTCAAAGCACAAGCTTTCAACACGTGGTGGTAGAATTCGCCATCATATTTGTGACCAAATAAAATGTTGTCCCGTACAGTGCCGTTCATTATCCAAGGGACTTGTGATACGTAAGCGACTTTACCATGTAACACAACTTCACCGTCGAGTTTGTACAAATCTCCCAACATGGCTTGAATAATGGATGACTTTCCACTTCCTACTTTACCAACAATACAATCCAATTCGCCCTTTTTCGTTTCCAAGTTGATATTGGATAAAGCGACTTTGTAATTTTCTTCGCCTTTTAATTTTGACCACAAAAAAGTACCGTTTTTAATTGACAATGCGACTTGGCCGGTTTTGACTTTTGGTGCTTTCACAACGGCATCGACTTGTAATTCACTACTGGTTAGGAACTTTGTGAGTCTACCAATTGCGACTTGAGCTTCGACTACATTTGTAATCACCATGGGTACAACAGCTAATGGGAAACTCAACAAATTGAACAACGATAATGCAGGAAACACCAAATCTGTGGATAAACTTTTATTTTGAGTCAATACGAATACGGCAAAGGTGGAACAACTGACTAAAAAAGGAGCCAAGTTCCAAGTGAAATTGGAGAACGCCATGAATATACCCATTTTTTTTAAATTTTTCAATTCCAAGTCGTTTCTAACGTGATTCAATCTTGTTAAATATGGAGATTCCCATCCGTACAATTTCAACGATTTAATATTATTCAATATCTCATTAATTAATCTCGATCTTTGATCTTTGTATTTCATTTGTGTCTTTTGTAATTTTTTCTGAGTCTTTGCAATCACAGCATTCAATGGAATCATGATGAGCATGATTGCGACCCCTGCCCACATTGAATTCCCAATCAACCCGTGTAAAGAATACAAACATAATATGATTTGGAATGGTCCTGACCATATGATTTGTAAGTTTTGCACTAAATCTTGTAATCTTTGAACATCAACAGACATCAAATTAACGATGTCTCCGGTTGAAGATTCCTGTTTTGATTCATTTGAAAGTACTAAAGATTTGTTGTACACAGTGGAGGTCAATGCCGATTTGATCTTCATTCCTAAATCAAACGATCTTTGGAAATATTGATGCAAACATGCCGTTTGGACTACTGAAACAATAAACATCGAAACAGCAATCATCAACCCTCTAGTCAATGGGATAGGTTCACCTTTTTTCAACGATTTAGAATAATCATTTACAAATTTGATCAACAATCTTAATAATTGAGGTTGGATGAATGCTAAAGAATCTTGAGCTGCTTTGAAAACACCACCCAACAAAAACCTCAACCCAAACGCTTTTGATATTGCCCAGAATAAAGATTTTTTGGTCAATGGTTGTTTGTTCCAATAATGGTCGAATAAACTACTAGCGTTTGATGCTTTCAATTCTTGTGGTAAAGGTGGTAAATCCGATTCAACTAGGAATTTATGGTACCCTTTCTTCATCAACGCTCCCATCCAATCAAAAGTGATTTTTGAAAACACATTGGCTTCATCGTATGGGGATTGTTTGTGCAATTGATACAATGGTTTCATGGGGAACAATATTTCAACAATGAGTATCAATAATGAATTCACAGTGGATAATATAACAATAGTACTAAACACAGAATTTGTTTGATGTCTTAAATGTAAGTTACCAATTCTACCCAAATTCAACAATAGTTGAAATAACCAATAAAATAGTAATACGCCATTAGGCACGGTAGATTTGAATTGTTCTAGATAATGAATTGACAAGGCTATCAAAGTGGCAAGCACATTTAGAACCAAAGACGATTTGATGACTCCACTAGGCTTGAAATTGATAACAAGGACAATTTGGAAAATTAGTTGCACCACGGCCAAAACCAACTTCAAGTAGAAATTCCATGCTACTCTATTTGCAATGGTGATTTTTTTATTCCTCAAGTAATACACCTGGTACGATCCGGCAAATACCATTAATATCGAAGATAAACCAAATAACCCACCTTGTAGGAAGCAAGGGGTCAAGTCGTTGTATCGCGACGATAAAGGGCCCCATCCATCATGTTTGGTATTACAGCTGAGCCAGCCATCCACAGCTGCTGCCAAAGTAGAGTTCTTGACATCGTAACTTGGTTGGAGATATGATAGTGAGAATTGGTTCAACAAGTTCCACCCATTGGTGTAATGGGCCGAAGACAATTCAATTTCAAACTGTTCCATAATGATGGAATTATATTTTTCAATTGTTGCTTATAAATCCAGGCGCTACCAAAATGAAACAGATTAGATGACCAATGTTTATGATTGAAAACTGATCCAAATGTAAATTGAAAACGGAAATGACTGTATACAAAGTGTAGTTAGTAGATGAGCTGTTACAGTTGGGGGGTTGGTGAAGAATGACGTAAACTATCATTTTGACTAAGCAGTCGATGTTCGATTCTCAGAGGATCACCATCACAAGATTGAACCTATTTCAATCTTCTTGGTGAATGACCAATGCATTTGTCTCTGAATTTTTGAGTTTCACAATCTATCTCGGGGACTTCACTGTGTAGGTTGATATGAACCGCGGTTGCGATAGAGTAGAGCAAAGATCAAGCAATCGCAATTAAACCATTACCATGACAGCCTCAAGTAACTACAACATTGGAATATCATAAACAAAGCGCTTGATGTTGAAATTAAGTCTTCTTCTCAAGAAAGTTGTTTCACAATCAATTGATGAAATTAAAGAAAAAGTATTTAGTGCTTGTATTGCTTACTTCTCCTACTCTATATAATGCAATAGCTTCATTTAAAACAGAAGAACTTGTACATGATTATTAAACTTGTAAGAATTAATGCGTGCTATTACACCCATATGACCATTGTATTCTATTAATCTAGCTATATTTTTACAATCATCAGTCTGAGGCATACAGACTCTTACAACAAGAATTAGCCCATAAACAACCAGACATGGGTATTTGATGAAGTAAATATTCAACCAATTGAATACTGTGCTCTACGATATGGTACTTTCCTTTCTACAGTATGATGCTGGTTCCATTCGATCAATACAAACTTTCTGTATCGAATACTACCATGGTTGGAGGTTTCCGCTTGAGCTAGTTTACAGATACAACGCTTCATACGGTCTTAGTTGGTCGTTGGATACGCCGAGATGTGGTTCTCATTATTGACACTCATCTCTCTCTCTCTTTTCTAGCGCTAACAATTTTCAATTATTTTCCCCTGCAATGCTACAACAACCCATCAACATCCAGAAATGGATACAGGAAAATAAAGAAATCTTAAAACCCCCAGTCAACAACTACTGCTTACACCGCGGTGGATTCACCATCATGATAGTGGGTGGCCCTAACCAACGGAGTGACTACCACATCAACCAAACACCAGAATACTTCCACCAACTCCAAGGCACAATGTGTTTGAAAGTGGTTGATGATGGCGAGTTTAAAGACGTTTTCATCCACGAAGGAGATTCTTTCTTGTTGCCGGCAAATGTTCCCCACAACCCCTGCCGGTTTGAAAACACCGTTGGGTTGGTTGTTGAGCAGGACCGTCCCGCGGGTGTCAACGACAAAGTCAGGTGGTATTGTGAAAAATGTCAAGAAATCATCCACGAAAAAGAGTTTTATTTGGTGGATTTGGGTACTCAGATTAAAGAGGCGATAGTTGAGTTTGATAACGATTTGAACGCTAGAACGTGTCAGAAATGTAACACCGTCAACTCGTCAAGAAGATGAAAAAAAAATATATGAATGACTGGTTGTCTAGACAGTGCAGCAAAGAGGAGATTTCTCATACACTGAAATGAATATATAAGCTTATGATTTAGTACGATATTTCACTCTCTATGGGCTCAGAGACTTCTAAACAAAAACGAAAACGATACCAATGCAGTAAATGCAACAAGATCTTCGATGACATGATATCGTGCTACGACCACCAAGAGATTGTCCATAACAATTTAAACGAAATAAGCATCAGATACTTATACAACTGAATATATATGTTTATGTGTTTTAGGTTCTACTTACCACCATGTCTTTGATCAATGTGATCAACCCGACTCCGTTTGTCCAGACGTTGAAGAAACTGGATGGACCATTGAGTGAAACGTCTCCTTGTCTGTTGAACCACACTCTACCACCGTAATTTTGCTGACTGCTTTTAATCACGGCGTTTTTTTTCTCCGTGTATGGCGGGTACCTTGTTTTCAACATGAAATCGTTCCACAATTTCTGTTCAATGGTGGTTCGTTCATGAGTAAATGTCCTGTAGGAGTATTTACCATGGTAGGAGCCGTACCCACTTTGGCCGACGCCACCAAATGGTGCATTGTGTAACGCAATATGCATCAACACATCATTAATGATCAACCCACCAGATCTAATTGTCTGTTTCAAGATTGAAATCTGTTTATTGTACTTACCACTCGTGCTTCCACTGGTGAAAATGTAAGCTGCCAATGGTGTGTCGTGGTTGGATACAATTTCTTGACTAGCGGTTGAAACATCTGTGTATGTTAATATCGGTAATATAGGACCAAAAATCTCATCCTTCATTGATGAATCATCCCATGAAACATTAGTAATAATTGTTGGAGAGATATAATTTGACGAGTTGTCTGATTGTCCACCAACTACAATATCCCCCTTGGTTGATTTAATAATACTCTCCATTCTATTGAAAGATCTATTATGAATCATGTGGGTGAAATTCTTATCATCTTTGTTTATGTTTGGATAAAATTCGTCAAGAACTTGTTTCAAACTTTGAATCAATTTATCGTGTTTTGATTCGGGAACTAAAACGTAATCAACACCAATACAAGTTTGGCCCGAGTTTACAAACCTTCCCCATGCGATTCTACGTGCAACCACGAGCAAATCTTTATCAGTAACATCGTCCAAGATAATAGCAGGCGACTTCCCACCCAATTCTAAAACAACAGGCGTCAAAGTTTCAGCCGCTTTCTTGGCAATGATTTTGCCAACCATGCCACTACCGGTGTAAATAATCTTATCGAATTTCTCCTCCAACAATGCTGTGGTTTCAGGAATGGCGCCATTGACAACAAACACAGATCCCGGTGCCAACGCCGTTTGTAACAAGTTTGTCAACAATTTTGAAAAATTAGGAGTCGATTCGGAAGGCTTGACGACAACAGTGTTTCCTCCAGCTATAGCACCAACAATAGGACTGATGGCGACAAAAAGTGGATAGTTGAAAGCAGATATAACTAAAACCACTCCCAATGGGATTTTCTCAACGTAAACAGGATTAGTAGATAAGTTTAATGGCAAGTCGGTGACTTTCTCCGGTTGAGCCCATTTATGTAATTGAGACATGGTGAATACCAATTCATTCAAACTGGTTGAAATCTCATAATTCTTGGTCTCAGATGAGTTTCTATGAAAATCAAGTTCTAAAGCGTGACAAATTTGTTGTTGATTCTCTTTGATTGCAAAATATAAATTTCTTAATTGATTCAATCTAAATTGTAAAGAATGGGTTTTACCACTATGGAAAAACTGGGTGACTTTTTGGATCCCAATTGGAATTTCAGCAACAGCAGTATATTCCAAGACAGAGTCTGGTTGTGATTTTTTTGATACTTGAGGTGGTATTTCGGATTTAACCTCGGACTTAACTTCGGGCTCTGAGTCTTGGCCACGAGCTATATTCGTCAAGCTAGGAGTTTTGCTACTTCTTCTAACTGAAACCTTGACTGTTTCAGGTTCTTTATTTTCGGAAGGAGGTGAATTTATAGGAGACGAGTAGTCAACTTTGTCCAATTTTGGAGGCACCGGTCTAGCATTAGGAGACTTGGATGTCTTGGTCTTGGTGGGTCTACTCATATAGTCTTAACGAATTAAACAAACAAAACAAGAAAAGATTGGGTTTATATTTCTGAAAACGATGTAGTGGGGTACAAAGTTTGTGCTGATCTTGTGAAAAATAAATAACCATTTTGATTTTGCAACTGATATAAACCACGAGCTACCATGTGTACCTGAAACAGAGACCAAACAACCAAACAAGTATAAATATAGAGTCAGAGATTGTAGATTTTGAATTATCATCAATGGGTAAGAAAAAACATCAGTGCTGTTTCTGTGGTAAGACTTTTGATTCCGATGATGATTTATTAGATCACGCTATCTTGAACCATTAGATCAATCGCCAATTAAATACATTAAAATTTATACAAGAAGTGAAATATAAATAATGGAATATGCTAATACAATTCCTTCAACATCTGCAACCTCAACTCTCTTCTTTCAATCTCTTTGTTGTAGTAAAACTCCTCCAGTTCGTTTTGATAATAATTGTGATTGCTTATGTAATCGTAATCAAACATTTTAATATGATTATCGTCTTCTTCTTCTTCTTCTTCTGAGTCGATGAATGAGCTCTCGTAGCTATTGTATTCTGTTGTTCCAGCAAAGTTTTTGAAATTATTGGTTAAATCATTGGAAAGGTAGTAATTGTCATCTATACCTGATATAGTGCTGTATATCGATTGAGACTCATTTTCGCATTCTTGTTCCGGAAACACGTGCGGCTTGTTTTGTTTCTTTTCCGAAAAATTACTATTGTTTGAGAAAGTACTATTGTTTGATCTTGATCGTTTCAAAGACAACACACTGCTGAGTCTTTTGTACAAGGATGGTTTGTCTTTAGACATTGTGAATGGACAGTTGTTAGATTTAGTATTTGATGGAGACAACTTTGGTCTATGATTTACTTCACAAGGAGAATCGTAACTGATACTATTGTCGGATAAATTGACATAATAATACTGATCCAACATTGAATCGTACTCCAACTTCCACTGTTGTTGTTTATTGAAACCCATGACTGTTATTGTTGTTGTCGAAAGTGGCTCATTGCATCTTTATATATCATCAAAACCATTTGTCATCGGATATTACAAATATTTTCGGGTGCTTGTTCTTTTCGCGCGAGTGGTAGCGGTGGATGTTTGGTTAAAGCCGCCACCCGCTTTCTATTAATAAGTACATATTTCTACATTCATCCACTGCAACCCAGTCACTACACACTACAAGAATACATCGGCGTACATTGCATTACTCCAAAATCAGTGAATTACGCTTCGTTGTTGATGAGTGCGTGTTTAAGAATACGGTGCTTACGTCTACGGAAATGTGACCTACACGGCTCTACAGAACGGCGTTAGCGCCGCAAAAAATTATTTTCGTTTGTTTTTTCTTTTTTTCGGCCGTAACTACTAATTTTCTCTATTCTAATCTATGCACACTCCGATGGTACCTCATCAACTCATTATTCACAAACTCATACACTCCGAGAAATATGGCCCCTCCACAACTGATCCAACACGTCCTAGGAACCACTCCTTTCCAAAACACTCCGTATCCTTCGTGTTGGATCAAATTCCTCAAGATTTCATTATAAGACACCTTGTCTTTGTTCAACATGATTCTAGTCTTTAACACATCTAATGGAGTGGTTGAAGCGGCGGCTATTCCACCTGCCACCATCCCACAAATGGCCCCTTTGTATTTCCCACCAACAATTGTTGTTTTTGTCTTGAGATATTCGTATAATGGGAATTGTATCATTGTGAATGGTATCTCTCTAATTATGGTACTATTCCAACCACGATACAACCCCTTGAGTATTCCTTCGCCCGATTTGTTCAGCAAGATGTATTTGAGGTTCTGTAACGAGGTCGAGTTGCCGAAATGATTCGATTGGGTTCTTTGTTTAATCACTTCGGCCGGCACTCGCACAAAACACGCCGAGATTTCCCCCATGGAGGCACTGATCATGTGATTGACCACTGGAGATGAAACAGAATGTTGTAAATGTTGTTTCAGCTGTTCGTAAGTGATGAAGAATAATGACGCAGATGGAGCTGATGCAATGACACACGAGCCTAAACCTTTGTAGATACCTCTATACCCACCATTGGTGAAAAACCCTCCTTTTGCTTGTAACCGAGTCTTGATGGTGTCGATTGGGAAAAACACCAAATCAGTGGCTATCCCAGCACAGGCCCCACTTAACAATGAGATGTAGAATGGTGGCCCATCATTACTATTCATTGTTGAAAAATACCCGGAAAAAAAAAATAAATGGTGAAAATTGTCCGAACCTGATGGATAAAATCTAGACCGGAATAGTTAAGGAAATGGTGTATTATATTGAAAGAGGAAGATATAGCAATGTATTGAGAGTATTTAGTTGGCCGAATGGAAATGCAGATATCGTGAATGGTCAAAGATGAAAATTACGGTGCTAAATTACTGAGCTAACAGTTTGAAATTGATGAATATATAGTGTAAATTACGCGACGTATTCCTTTAGAAGATTCGACGCTAATGTATTGAAAGCTTGAAGGATCAGATAATTAAGTTTGGAAATTCAAAGTGGAATAAAAAGTGCATTGATGAATGGTTGCGCAACTACTTCGCGTATAATCTTTGCATCTTGATATCTGGTAGTTTTGCACATCAATAGTAAGATTCAAAGAATAAGACTAAAAAAATACATCACTTAAACCATATAGGTTATAAAGTACATTTATATCAAAGTTGCTTCTATTAAATTCACAATGGATTATTTATCAGGTTCAATTTCTGAGTGATCTTTCGATTATCAAAATACTCATCGCATGTTATCAAACAGTTTATATTGATTTCTTAATTCTATGAGTATTGTGCATTTAATTCTATTCTACCTCGGACATACTATGTACTCATTATTTCTAATCTTCTTCTTTTTGGTGTATTTTATTATCACAGAATCAACCTTCTTTCCCTGAGGAACATACTCAGATATAAAAGGTATAAACTCTTCATAAACCCATGTCCTTGTAAATGTAAACAACTCTTTGAATCTATCAGGTAGATTGTCCGATAAATCTTTGCTATTTATGTACAACACGTAATCAGCATTGATTGTACAATAATATCCGTGTAAATTCACTAGATCTAGACTAGGAGTATAATATGGTGGAAGACTGGTTTTCCAATTTAGTAGAAACTCATTTTTAACTATTGGATGATAATTCTTGGATAATTCAATGATCCCAAACCACTTAGATACCTTATCATTATCAATTTCAAGTTTCTTTTCTTTTATAATTGTAAATTTGTTCAATATAGTGATCAACATTGATTTGTTAAACTGGCCATCGAGAATAGATTCCACGTCTTCAATTTGAAATCGTTCAATTTGTAATGACAACAATTTGACAATTAACAAGTACAATAAATCAGTGATCAACTCATTGGATAAAATGTAACATTTTCCATCAACCTCTACCCCGTTTGAATCATACCATAGCTTGTAGAACTCACTTGTTGAACATAAACTACTATTTATCAAATCTGAGAGTTTGACCCCACTCACCACAGGGTTTTTATCGTAAACTGGTACATCTTGTATACCGATCTTGGCATCAGCTGGGGTTAGTTCATATTCATAATTACAAGTTTGGAAACCCACTAATCCTAGATCGGTTTTATTCATCAACATTACTGTATTTGAATGGTTCATTTGTCTCAATTTCCACGTTTGATCATTGTTACAAACCACTACGGAATTGATATCTGATTTTAATTCTAACTTAGACACAGAACCGTCTTTGATTCCATCTAGTATTTTCGGCGGTAGTTGTAGTAGTTTGTAAGTGTATTGTTGGTCGTTTTCAAGCTTACTATATAAATCCATCGATACGCGTACAAAAGAAAAAGAGAGATTGAAAATTTATAAATATCTGTGGTTAATATACAACTGGACTTACACATTTCAAAAGTTTGATCCTTGGTTGATGTTTCTATCCCTAACACCAAGCTCTCCGTTGAAAAACTCATCGCTTCCCAACTTCTCATTCTTTCTCCAAAATGTCCAAGAACCATTTTCGTAATCCTTATTGTTTCTTCTTCTGAGATAATACAATACTCCAATTAAACCGAGTATGATTGAACCTCCAACACCAACAACAACACCAACTACAATTTTGTTGGTGTTGGATAATCCACCACTTGAACTTTTGTTTTGATTACTGGCGGATGATGTGTTGGTGGCAGATGATGAAATAACTGACGTTCTAGTCACTACAACTGTTTTCCCATTATCAACTGAGCTATAAGTAGTCACCTGTTCAGACTTTGAAGAAGCTGAATTTGATGAAGATGAAGAAGAAGAAGATGATGATGATGACGTAATAGACGCTTCTTCTGAAGATGAAGATGATGAGGAAGATGTTCTTGATGATGAGGAACTTGTTGTTGATGAAGATTCGCCTGTTTCACTCGCTTGAGAATCAGAAGAACTTCTGGAAGATGTTGAAGTAGAAGAACTTTCTTCATCTGTAGAACTAGACCCATAATAATCTGATGAAGATGAATATTCAGATGTAGAAGATGGGTAATCTTCACTAGAAGAACTTTGACCGAAATAATCGGTCGAGGAAGATGGTGAAAAGTAATTTAATGAAGATGAAGATGAACTTGATGATGATGAATAAGATGATGAAGATAAGGATGAAGATGATGAAAGTTGGTAGTAGCCACTGGAAGATGACGAACTAAAAGTTGAATTATCACCGTCTGCTCTTTTAGTCAAAGCGTATGATCTAGTTGTATAATTCAATGTATCAATATTGACTTCAACCAGATCATCATGGTTATGATTATGATCACATTGGTGAAAGAAAGTTAGATTATCAAGATCAAATGAGTTTATTGAGTAAACCAAGTAGCAGGAGAATAATATTATGCAAGTGATGATTAAACGAGACACGAGTCTTGATCTCCATGAGTCATGGACCAAAGTAGTTGAATGTTTTTCCATAAATGTGGGTGATAAAATCTGAGCGAGTGAAGAGTGCAATAAGTGTGAAAATGGAGGTATCAAAAGAGTGGCAGACACTGGTTGAATAAAATTAGATGATGAAAACGAAGTAAAAATTTGTAACGAAAAAAAAAAAAATAATAAATTTTAATAACAAACGAAATAAACAAACATTAGATTCGGTTAATAATGAGGTAGAGTTGGGCTAGCATTGTGTGGAAATCATACTGGTGGGAAAACAACTACTCAAACTGAGTGAGATCTACATGCGAAAGTAATCAATTTAGTAATGACTCAATGCATTATTGTAAAAGTAGGCGTGACACGAAGTAGTGTGACTGGCATCTTTTTCTCTATAGCCTCAAAATCATAACATGTTCAATTTTTCAATACGAACAATTCTCACAGTTGGATCTGATATCTCCATCTTTGTTGATGCTTGACCTCACAAATAGAGATTTCAAACAAATCTATTTTTACACCTGTTGCGTTTAAAGTTGTTGTTTCACGTACCACATAGCTCAACTTTGAAGCAACAATTCACCAGCATTTGTTTCCATTTGTCTAATTTGTGGTTAGTATCTCTTGGTTTCTCACCAGAAACGGTGACTCTGTGTCTAAAAATAGATTTTTTTCAGGCACGACAATTGCACTTTTCAACGGTGCGTGTTTTCCAGAAATTGGTCTAAACAAGAAATACACGACCAACGAATTTTGGTAGCATATACACTTCACCAAAACTTGTTCAACTTTGTGGATTTAGATGCATACATTAAGGTAGGATGATGGGAACTTTATTGCAGAGGTGATGTTTAAACATTTTAAGACAAATGATTAAAGGATATTGGTCTGAGTAAAATAGTGCAACGTAGTCATGTAGATGATTCTTCCATCAAAACTTGGTTCACCAAAAAACCCAAAAGTTTTCCAATGAGACTGATAATGAATTTTTAAATCTGTTTTGAGTCTGTCTCGGTTTAAAAAAGTCATCTGCTAAAAAGTTCATTTTATAGAAAACCTACAGGACAAACCATCTTTAATCTTCAATCATTGTTCAGTTATAAGAAATGTCAATAATCACAACTCTTAAAAACATCCTAAGTAAGAAGAAACGCCCTCAAGCTTTGGAATCCAGTTTAAAAACCATTTTCATTGATGAATTTTTTGGTTTTTCAAATGTAACAAAACTATTCAGTGTAAGCGCATTCAGTAAAACACGAAAGCAGAATTTCTTTTTTAACCTCCTTAACTCCTTTCTTAATCCTAGTCTTTAATGTTTATGGAGGTTTTGCCTAATTCTTTGCCACATATTGGTATTTTACTTCTTCACTGAGGTTGATAATTACATCAAGTGATATAAAACACGTTGGTTAGCATTTACGCTGTTTTTAAATTGTACATTGTATAGTTAGCAAGTGTACACAAAGATGAACACTTTGAACAACAATGCATTCTTGTTGTCGTAAATATGTACCCGTCAATACCTATTCAGAAATCAATAGTGGCGCATTATCTATACAAATCTTAGACTTTCGAAAACCTGCTGGAACCTTCTACAGAAAATAATTACATAACATATTACATAATTTATGGAACATTCTGGTGCAACATTTACTAATCAAGCTGACTGCAAAATAATCATCAATCACTCACATTTTAATATAAATAGTGTTTGAATCACCTCTGATATTTTTTTATTATTCTTTATTCAACACTTGTATATCTATCAATTATGTATTCTCCATTCTATCAACAACAATCTTTGGACTCTTTGTTTGAGTTATTGCACCAACAACAATATGTCCAACCTCATTATGTTTTCCAACAAAAACAAGTCAAGCCTCGTGTTATAAAGAAATTGGAATCTGAGGATGAATACCAAATTCAAATTTTCAAACCATATGGTGATTACAACGATTATGAAGTCAAAATTTTAAAATTACCAAACTTCAATCAACTGAAATTGATCAAGATAATCATCTCTTCTGCAAGAGATGACTTTTGCATCGACTACACGTTCAATGTTAATTACATCGATGTTGACAACATCAATTGGAAATGGTTCAAGCGGGAAAATGTCTTGTGCTTAAACATTCCGAAAAGAATCCATTATGTTCATCATAACTTGAATGACATTTTCAATTGTTTGATTCAAAACTCCTATGACAATGATATTGTTATGGGGGAGGATAATGTTGAACATTGTCCAGTGAAGAAAAACAAGGCATTTTCAAAGAGATCCAAACATGAGAGAAAACAAAAAAGAAACAGTGTAGATGAAACTGAAAAAGAGACAATTGATGCTGAAAGAAAAGAAAAAGAAAGGAATGATGAAGTAGTTAAAGCATTGGAAAAGGCTAAACAAGAAGAAGCTGAAAAAGAACAAGCTAGAAAAGAAGAGCTTGAAAGAGAGAAAGCCAGAGCTGAGAGAATTGAAGAAGAAGCAAGAAGACAAGAAGAAGCAAGAATCAAACAAGAACGAATTGCTAGATTGCAAGAAATCGAACAATTGAGACAAGCTGAATTGAACAAGATCAACGAATCCAAAAAGCAATTGGAGCTCTTAAATCAACAATTACAACAAACTAATACATTATCTGATGACGATGAGGAATCAATTCACTCAGATAACGAGCAACAAACTCCATCGCCCTCACCCTCAGCAAGCTTACACAAACAGCCCTCCATAGAAGAAGTCGAAGACGAAGAGTCGATCATGTTTAGAAAAAGATTTGGTCAGTAAATAGCAAAAATACATACAATTTCAACCCATAAATTGCACCCACATTTTCTTTTTTTTTTTTCCCTCTCTCACACTGACATGTCTAAATCTATTGCTGTGTTTGGTGGCAATGGTTTCTTAGGTCACAAGATATGTGAAGTTGGTATACGAAATGGCTACAATGTCACCTCGTTTTCAAGAAAAGGAGAACCGCCACAATCTGTCATTCATCAACCTTGGGTTTCTAAAGTCAATTGGGAAAAAGCAGACATATTCAACCCGCAAACTTATTCATCAAAATTACCCCAATTCGATTCAGTAGTCCATTCAATTGGACTCTTGTTTGAAAACTTAAACTATAAATCTACAATCAACACCAATTTCAGTATTCTCAACGATGTCCAGAACCTAGCTAATTCGGTGTTGGGTTCAAACCCAATGGAGAAGGAGAAAACAAAAATTACATATGAAGCATTACAAAAGGACTCTGCAATGATATTGGCAGACGCATATATCAACCACCACCCAGGCTCGAAACACTTTGTATATATATCGGCCGATAAAAACCCACCTTTGATTCCACAAAATTATATAATCACAAAACGAGAGGCTGAATTTGAACTCAGCTGCAAGCCGGAGTTGAACACCATCATCATGCGTCCCGGTGCGATGTACGACGAAACTCACGAAGGAAATCTAACCAAACGGGACTATTTAATGAAAGGATTGAGATTAGGTGTTGGTATTAAAAACTGCACCATTGGGAACTCCATAGGAGTATTGAACGAGTTGGTGCGTCCTGTAGTTTCCACTGAACAAGTTGCAAACACAATATACCAGAAATTGGCCGCCGATTATAAAGGTGTTGTCAAATTAGAGCAAATCAATTAGTTTTCTATCTTTATGTTATATATTTTTCAATTTAATCTTTAATGAGTCGAGCCAATCTTTTTCCAACTCATTCAATTCTATATCTTTTGGAATTATAACTTCTTCAGCTGTGATTGTGATGCAATCGGTGTTTTTCGGCACCACCTCTACTTCATCCTGTGTTTGATTCCCCACCGGTGCTGGTGTCCACCAGAATGTCGGGTACAGCCGGATTATGTTTCCCATAATGCAAGCCACGGCGATCATCAACAATGAACTGATGATTTGCACGGGGAGAAACCACCAAGACATTTGTCGCACTTGGTCGTCCATGCTGGGCAACAACGCACTTGCACCCGCTGGAGGGTGTGGACAGTTGAGAATGGTCAACACCACGCTGGAGACAGCCACCGATAATGCTGCAGCCACGTAGTAATGCTCTTGACCCGTCACACTCAACAGAAACAACTTCTGAATACAAATGCCAATCAACGAGCCGATGAAATGGCCAAACAAGATGTTTCTCGGCTGGGCCAATGGAGAGTTGTGAACATTGTAACATAGAATTGCCGTGGCACCATAGGACGCTAGAATCACGGGGGCATGGTGGTGGTCGGTGAAGACGTTTGGGCTGCGAAACACACCTTCCACTAGCATCACGCCAACAAAAGAGCTGACAAACACCTCGAGCCATATGTAGTAGTCTGCCACTGGTTTAGGACTGTGTGCGCCTAGTAGCCGAGCAATGGGCTTCGGTAGCCTGTCTAGTCTGTTTCGTGGAGTATATCGATTGGTGATATCATCAATGGTGAAGGTGAAGACCATGATCTGATGATTTTTTCTAGCCGAGAATCAACTGTAAACAAACTCGGTTAATGTTTTGCTGTAGTTGCGAGTGGATCAAAGAGAAAATAGTATGTAACAGTTTGAGTAGATCAAACAGATTTCATCGGATCAAGAACTATCAGATTATAGTAGTCTCAAGCAAATAATGGCCATCTGTATTTGCTCAGTTACTTTGTGCCCAATCGTAAGCACCAATGTTGATAGAGAAACAGAAGTCAGTAGTAACAAATCTAACCAGCATGAATTACAAATTCTAAATCAATTTGAAACTACATATTAATCTCTTCTCTAGTAGAAAGCAGCCGTTTATTGTGAAGTCTGCTATTTAGTTGTTTAAGTTTTGAAAGGAATTCTTCATTAAGATGCTCCAGAAACTCAGACGTCGCTGTCATACAAGCATATGAAGTGAACTCCCTTCTCACTACTGTCAAACAACTCACAAATTAGCTAAGAAACAAAGTAGAAAGAATTTAGAAACTTCACCGACTACACAAACACAATCCAACCACTGATCATAATTAGACAGGTTTGTTTTTTATATAAATCGAGTATTACCTTATATCGTTTTTAACCTTGATAGATAGGTTCAAAGTATAATAGACGAATAAAGTCAACAATAAAAATACAAATGAAAATAATGTTCCAAAAATACTGCTCTTTAATGTAACACATTAGATCATACTTGAAATTCACAATAACCAAAGTCTACATTGCGTACTAATCTATATCTTTATATTTTTATACACCGTAGTTGAAATTATTCGAGTACCCCTTGTTTCTATTTCTCAATAAATACTTTCTAATCTCATCACCTATAAACACAGTGCTTGTCAACAACAATAAATGGATTATATCTGTGAAACTCAACGCTTCAGTCTGGAACACGCTCTGGAAAAATGGAATATACACAGCGCAAAACTGTCCAATGAGTGACCCTAATACTGCGAAATTGAACATTTGGTTAGTGAGCCCTAGCTCGAATATCGACTTTGAATAATGCCTACATGCCAACGCATTGAACATGTCATAAAAGACAAAACATGTGAATGTCATGGTTGTGTCCCTTGCTGTGATTTCATTGTCCTTCATCTCTTTAACAAATATGTACAACGTTCCAATAATGATCATGCATGCAGATTGCAATACTCGTTTAATCACCTTTTGCGTCAAGATGGTATCGTTTCTTTTCCTGGGTGGTTTGTTCATCACTTCGTGATCCACTGGCTCCACACCTAAAGATTGTGCAGGTGGACCATCCATCAATATGTTAATCCACAATATTTGCATTGCATTCAATGGGTTTGGTAATCCAAAAAACGTCGACAACGCAATCAAGGTTAACGCAGCAATACTAGTACTCAATTGAAACGTTATGAAATTTTGAATATTATTGAAAATCCCTTTCCCTTCTTCAATGGCACTCAATATAGTCGAGAAATCATCATCGGTTAAGACCATATCAGCTGCCTCTTTGGCTACATCGGTACCGTTTTTACCCATGGCTATCCCAATATCGGCCAACTTCAAAGCTGGAGCATCATTGACCCCATCACCAGTCATGGCTACTATATCTCCCCTTCGTTGTAATGCTTTAACTATGGTGACTTTATGTTCTGGTGTGGTTCTTGCAAATACTGATACATTGTGTATAGCCTCGGCTAACGTAGACTCATTGAGTTGATCTATTTGATCACCCGTCAACACTGATTTGTCATTCACTATTGGAATTCCAATTTGTTTAGCTATATTCACCGCCGTTGAAGGTGAATCTCCAGTGATCATAATAACATGCACACCACCTTTCATCAATTGTGATATGGACTTTCCAACATTTGGTCTTGGAGGATCCTTCATTCCCACAAGACCCGTGAATATTAAATCTACTGGTTTAGGTTCATGTTTTTCTTCATTCATCTTTTTAAAATTTTTTGCAAATGCCAATACTCTTAATCCGTCATTGGCCAAAGCTCTTGAATTTTGATGAATTTCTTCTTTAATTGTATCATTGATTTCTTTGATATCACCATTTGCATCGTAATACTTATTACAGATATCAAGAATCTTTTCAGTGGCTCCTTTAGCTATAGTTTCTGATTTTTCCATATCCCCACTGTGCACTGAAACAGCCATGTATTTTCTATTTGAAGAAAATGGTAATTCATTAATCCGTTCTCTTTGACCTCTTATATCTTCTAAACCAAAATGAGGTAAACATTCAACTAAAGCTATATCACTTGGGTTTCCAACATATTTTTCATTATCATGTGAGTATCTAGCATTATTACAAATGTTCCCACACTCCAATACTTTTTGAATATTCTTGGTCAACTTATGATGTAAAGTATTATCATCTAATCTTTCAACAACCAAAAAGGGGGTATTAAAACTACCCTTAAAATCAGATGTCCATATTTTCGTCACCGTCATATGATTCTGCGTTAAAGTTCCTGTCTTGTCTGAACAAATAACATTAACAGACCCTAAAGTTTCAACACTAGGTAATCTTTTAACAATTGCCTTTTGTCTGGCCATTCTCAACACACCCAATGCCAAAGTGACGGTCACAATGATTGGTAATCCTTCTGGAATAGCAGCCACGGCCAATGAAACAGATATTTGAAACATGTCCAACCATGAGCGGCCTTGAAATATACCAATTAAACAAATTATACCAATGACTACAAAACTGAATACTGATAAGTCCTTACCCAATTTGTCCATGGCTTGTTGCAATGGAGTTTTCGGTTTTTCAATCTCACTCATCATTTCAAAAACACCTCCAAACACAGTTTGAGCACCCGTGGCTACCACCACTCCGGAACCGTGTCCGTCCCTTACTAATGTACCCAAATATGCAATATTAGTTCTCTCATTAACTGGAGGTTCTTTTTCTTCAATCACATCGGTTGTTTTCTTCACAGGTCGGTTTTCTCCAGTCAAGTTACTTTCATCGATGGTCAAATAAACGGAATCTATCAATCTGATATCTGCTGGTATTCTATCGCCTTGAGAAAAATGAACTAAATCACCAGGAACCAACGTCGATGCTAATACAGTGGACGTACTGCCATTTCTAGTTAATTTTGCTTCGGCAGGAACCAATTTGTTCAACGCTTCCAACGATTTTTCTGACCTATATTCTTGGACAAATCCGACGGTGACAACAATCGTTATGGCCAAAGTTATACTTATTGCATCGTCCTTATTGCCCATCCAGAAACTAATCAATGCTGAGCCTATCAACAACAAGATCAAAGGATCTTGATAAAACGAGCTGAGAAACTTGAGTAGCAAGCTTTCCTCTTCATCGTTACTCAATTCATTGATTCCGTATAATGATCTTCGATTCAACACGTCCTGATTACTATCTAGCCCCGACTTCAAATTGGTCTGCAACTCTGATTCCGTCTGTTGAATTGATTTCTGACAATACTTCAATGAGGGGGTGTTGGATGGTAGTTTTGAAGGGGTTAGATCATATGGATTGTCGCTCATGGTGTATCAATAGCAGAAGTCAATTGAAAAAAAAAAAAGGCTGTAGAAAGAGAAAAAAATGGAAAATTGATGCGAAATGCGTTGACAATTTTTGTTGACGTGTGATGATGAATTGATAACGTTTATTTGGTGACTACTTCCATGGCCGCCTTGTTCAACCGATTCATAACCGCCAACCCTTCGTCCGTCTCATCAATACCCTCCACGAATATCAAATCCACCTTTAAATCCTCATCCACCTGTCTCAATTGTTTAAAGAGGTTGTGCGATATCTCATTGCCCGTGGTGCCAAGGTCTTTATTGATGACACCAGGGTAGTCCTTGAAATGTCTCGATTTCAACACCGCAATCTTCTGTTTCTCAACGTCAATGCCGTTTCTCTGTATATACTGTTGTATTTCCTCGCTACCATCTTGACAGTTGATGAAGACAACTACTTTGGCATTTGGTGAATAATGTCTATACTTCATGCCCGGAGTTTTCACTGGCTCTAGTTGATCTGCTGTTTTTTTAGCAATGATGATGTCTTTCCATTGTTCACCGCCAGCTTGTTTTATCTGCTCTAAAGATATACCTCCTGGACGCAATAACATTGGTGGACTGACTAACCCATCAACTACTGTAGACTCAACACCCACGTCACAAGGGCCGCCATCTAAGATCAACGGTATTTTCCCTTGCAAATCGTGATACACATGTTGCGCCAACGTCGGACTAGGTCTAGTGGATGCATTGGCAGACGGCGCCGCTATAGGAGTGTCGCTGATTGCAATCAACGCCCTCGCTATGGGATGCTGTGGCATTCTAACGGCAAAAGTGTCTTGATTCGCCGTTACATATGATGATATCGGGCTTGTTTCTGGATCGTTGGGTAATAAGATCGTCAAGGGTCCAGGCCAGAATTTCTCAATCAATGGCTGATATATTTTTGGTATTTCTTGTGAATACAATTTCCGATGTAGTTGATCTAAAGATGATACATGAACTATCAAAGGATTATCAGCTGGTCTGTTCTTTGCTTTGTAGATCGATTTAACTGACTCATCGCTTAATGCCGAACCAGCTAATCCATATACGGTCTCGGTAGGAAACCCAATCGCATTATTAGTAGTAGTCAATTCCTTGGAGGCTAAATCTAGATTGGTTTTCGTCTCCTCGTCGCTAATTTTCGGTAGAATGTCATGCTTATGGAATATAATGGACTCGGGCTTTACCTTTAAGATTTTTGTGCTGAAACTCATTTTTTTAAGATGATTCATTAATCAAAAATAAATCTTAATGAGATGCTGTTGATAAACAGAGCTACCATGTGTATGAACGAAATTGGTATGTATCAACCTACCGTAACTAAACTTGAATTGAGGAGTATACAAGTGATGTTATAATTGGTATTTTGGTATCATCAAAATATGAGTACTAAATGGTGAGATTTATTCACAGTATTTCTTTGTGATGTAAGTTTGTATCCCATAAATTATTACCAAACTAGATCAAGACTCACCACAGCTCGGGATTTTAACATAACGACATCACAACTTGTAAATTGTGCAAGAATTGATATAATTTTCGTAAACGGAAAACATTATTTTTACGTATAATGGTGCAATTCATAAGCGGCGGAATGTGAGAATTTTTGACCGCTAGATACTCACCGGGAATTAGCGAGTACCGCCATAATCGCTACACTAGAATTTTGTCTTTTTGAAAAATGTTAATACGATAAACACGACGAACGTTAATATGACTATTACAAGACTGGTTCTACTATGTACTAATTGTATCTCGAGTCTATGTCTGTACTCGTGGATCATATTGTTTTTGCTCACACTAGTCGCCTGCAATTATTAATTTGATTTATTTTTAACATTTATTGCTTTTGATGCACCCCATTAACAACAACTCGAACCGGGCCAGATCTAATATACATTCTTATCACAGATGTAAATGGTGGCTCAAATAACCAGTTTTGCATTACGTTCCTCCAGTAATCACTTAACCAGTTTATCCCAAATTACCTACTATAAATCTCTTTATTCAACTACTAAATTCAAATATATGTGGATTGCAACCGCATCACGTGACTGTATCTAATATTGATTGCCGGAATAATTTATTTATTTGCCAGGTACAAATTGTTTTTTGCAGCCACAGTGAACCACAATTAACAAATACAATTGATGATTTGGTAATCTTTAAACTGTTCTGCAGCTGGTACAATATATAAAGATATACAAATCTGGCTACTGGTGAAGATGATTCTTAAGAACAATGACTTCGCAGGCTTCATTGCAATCGATCAAATCAGGATCTAATCATTCAGATAAACCATTGTTGGAAGATAAAAAAGATGACGTAGTCACCCAAGTTGAATCTTCTTCGTCTTCCGAGACTAACGAGTTGGTGAAAAATCCATTCTTGGACCCTGCCACCGAACAATATTACCGTGGTTTGTACAAAGATTCGAATTATGAGTGTCTTAGTGCTTTCGATCCTAAATTTACTTGGACGGAAGAAGAAGAAAAGAAAGTAATCAGAAAGTTGAACTTGAGAGTCGCTTTATCTGCATGTATCATGTTTGTCGCATTGCAAGTTGATAGAGGTAATATGGCTCAGGCAGTCACTGATAATTTGTTAAACGATTTGGGCATGACCACTAATGATTACAACACAGGAAATACAATTTTTTACGTTGCGTTTTTGCTAGCTGAAGTTCCATCACAATTGATTTCAAAAGCTTTGGGACCTGATATTTTCATTCCAATTCAAATTTGCGCCTGGAGTGTCGTTGCCATTTCCCAATGTGCCTTGAAAAATAAAACTGGTTTTTACATCACAAGAGCATTGATTGGTGCTATCGAAGGTGGTTTCATTGCCGATTTGGTCTTATGGTTGAGTTACTTCTTCACCTCCAAAGAGCTACCAGTTAGATTATCGTGGTTCTGGACAACTTTGAGTTTAGTGCAAATCGGAACTGCATTGTTGGCGTTTGGAATTTTGAGAATGAGGGGAGTTTTGGGCTGGGCCGGCTGGAACTGGTTGTTCTTAATTGAAGGTTTGTTCACTCTTATAGTCGGTTTGTTGTCCTTCTATCTAATGGTTCCATCAGCGGTACAAACGAAAAACTGGTTGCATCCAAAAGGATGGTTCACTGAACATGAAGAAAAAATCGTTGTCAACAGAGTCTTGAGAGACGATCCTTCGAAAGGTTCAATGCATAACAGACAAGGGTTGAGTCCAAAGATGTTGTGGAAGTGTTTGACCGACTACGATTTATGGCCAATCTACGCCATTGGTATTGTCGCATACATTGGTCAAGGTACATTCACAGCTTACTTTGGATTGATGAATAAGCAATTGGGGTTCTCGACTTTTGACACAAACTTGTTAACTATTCCACAAGCAGTCATTCACATCATACTATTGTTATCGATAACTTGGCTCTCGGAAAGAATCAACCAAAGAGCGTTGGTTTGTATTCTTGCCCCACTATACGCAACACCATTGATTGCCGTCATCAGATGGTGGTCAGGGTCCGGTCACGACATTTGGGCAACTTGGGTTTTGAACACCTTGTACTTGGGTCAGCCCTACATTCACGCCATTTGTGTTTCTTGGGTATCGAGAAACTCAAATTCAGTGCGTACAAGATCGGTCGCGTCTGCATTATATAACATGTTTGTTCAATTGGGTAGTATTATTGCCCAAAATATTTATAGAAAAGATGATGCTCCATATTATAAACGTGGAAACATGCAATTATTCGTCATAACGTTGATATTGATACCGATGTTGATATTGGTGAAGGTATACTACGTTTGGAAGAATAACATCAGAGACAGGAAATGGAACGCCATGACTGAAGAACAAAGGATCGATTATAGATTAAATTCAACTGAAGAAGGTAATAGAAGGTTGGACTTTAGATTCGATCATTAATTATTTATTTCCATAGCTAATTTAATTAACTCATCAATGATGTTCAACACTTTTTTCGACTCCTCTCTTACAAATAAATCGTTGTCGTTATCTGATATGTATCGTAATGTGATGATAACTTTTTCACGGTACCGACTTGGAAATTCGACTTTATCGGTTTCTGATGTACCTAATATTAAATCTAGTATTAACACAATCGCCGATCGTCTCATAACTGCTTGTTCTTTAGATGTTTCAAGATTCAAGATCCCTATTGCACAATCCAAGGCGGGTTCTAAATTGTCGATAATTCCAATGGGGTTGGTTTTGCAACACATTCCTAACAATGACATGCTTGACATTCTCAACTTGTCGTCGCATCCACTATCTCTTCGTATTGTGCTTAGAGTTGTTTCCGCAACAAGACTGGCTGCTTCACCCGTGAACAATTCCCCTGAATTCGCAATGTATCTTAATAAAACTTCACCTATTTTCAACCGTTCATCAAGTCCCTCATCTTTATTCAAGTACAATTCACAATAAATCTTTAAAACCTCGAGTTCATCAAATTCAATTAATTTCTCTAACCCTTTAATCACGTTTAGATATATAAACGGTTCTGGATCTTTTAATTGTACCAAATGCAAATTCACTACAAAGTCTATCGAAATTATTGGACTCTTAGATTCGATCAACTGACGTAGTAAATGCAACCCATGAGCTCTCACCGGAACCAATGGATCGTTCAAACTTGTGATTGCTCTCTGTAATTGATTTTTCTGGAGCTCTAGTTTGTCTTTAATTGGAGGTTCCCCATTTATGATACTCTCAATTCTTGTGTACAACGACAGCACTGATTTTTTGATTGTATCATTTAAATACAAATCTTGTAATCTGTGCAAATGACCATTTATTTTCAAAAGTAGGGCCGAACATTCTTCATCAATCATGACATCGTTTTCCGATAAAATAGCTGAAAGGAGTTCTAATAGTACAGATAAGGTTTCAAATGTTTCCTCCTCGTCGTCTGAATCTCCTTCCTCAACTTCAATACTTTTTTTAGATTTAAGAAAATTTTCAATCAATTCCAACATTTCAGTAGGAGTTTTCGCTAACGTGTCTTTAAACTTTTCTCCAATTCCTTCCAACAATTTGAGATCCACCAATTTGAAAAATGGATTCTCTTCTTCTAGTAAAATCGACTCATTGTTCTCTAACCAAGATTTCAAAATATTGTTAAACAATTGCTGTACTAACTCATCATCAACTTGTTCTAATAAAGTTATGAAATTGGTGATTGCAAAGTCCAAATCGTTCAAATATCTCTGCATTTTATCCACCTTGGATGTATCTTCAAATCCAGGTTTTCTTTCTTCAATTTGAACCATATTGTTATACCCAATTGCAAATTTCCACCCCTCTCCACCATCGGTGATTAAGTTGTTGGCAATGATTTTCAAACCTGCAATATTCTTATTATCAAAGTCTTTCATAACTGTGAAATAACTAGTAAGTATATTTGATATCACTTCTATGCCTTTGGAATTCTTTTTACAATATAAATAGTATCCCCAAATTGCAAATAATATAGGTTCCATTATCGTTTTGTACAAATCTGGTTCGAGGCCCTTTTTCGTCAACGAAATCAAAACGTTGATATTATTATTCAATTGAGCTTCCGAAACCGCATTATTTTCAGGATTGAAATTTTGCCATATTCTTTTGATTACAAAATCTGTAGTTACTAACTTGCTTACGCTCCATAATTTTTCAATAACAAACCCCACACAAGATGTGATGTTGGGCCAATTGATATTAACTAGCAATTCGTAAAACTGGTTTCCAATGGAAGTGAAATAATCAATTGTTGATATACTCTTTGGTTTTGCAAGTATGACATTGGCGACATGATCAAATTTTTCAATATTAATTTCTTCATTATCTCTTAACCCTAGTATGAATTCAATTAGCGACAACACCCCGTCTCTTTTTGGTGCATTGTACGGTAGGTACAATAGTTTTTCCATGACAAATGATTTGAAATACGGCGGCAGTGGTGTTGTTAATAGTAATGAATAGGTTTGGAACAATTCAAAAGTTTGTGGAATATTTTCTATTTTTCGAAACTGGTTCAAACATTTTTGTTTTAAATTTATGTCAAAATTAGGTATTGTGATTAGTGCAATTGTAATAGTCAAAAAATCGGAAAACCCAGTTCCTTTAGTTAACAAATCAGTCACGTCAGACTCTTTTTCAAATAACAAAAAGAGTCTCTCATACAACAACTGTAACAACTCTTGGTGGTGTTGTATATCTTTGGGTAAAACGTCAACTTTTATATTTCTTGTATTGAATTCATTTAATCTTCGTTTTTCAAATGGTATACCAATTTTAAATGTATTGAGAGCGGGGTATATCCCCTGTAGTATGATAACATTTACCAATTTACCAAACGTCTTAACATCGTGCAATGATATACTAATCAACTTGTTTGTTTGCATAAACTCACTAGCATTGTATGATTCAATTGAATACTTTTGCAAACCGGATAAATAGTTCAATAATTGCTCAATAACCTTATACCGTTTCGCAAATGGGTCCAGAGCCTCATTGGTGAACATTCTCTTGTACAAAAGGTCGATTGTCAATTCATCATAAGGTAAATCCAACAAGTTTTGTAATTTTTCAAACAACAAATCAATGGGCTTGTTACTTTTGATCTCGACTTTGTTCAAACCTTTCCTGACCTCATCGCTTGATCTTTTGATAGTTTTCTTATTTTTTGTAGCAAATGGATTCTTCTTCACTGGTGTTGTATTGGCATCGAGGAGTTCGATTTTTGGAGGCATGGATTGTACAACCGTTGTGCGAAGATTAAATTTTTTTTGAATCATCATCTCACAATCATCATGGGTGAAACATTGACACAAGAAGAGATGGACGTGGTCATATACGAAGCCAGGGCGGGCGATTTGGAATCGCTAAAGGAAATATTCACTGAAATATCGCCTAAGGAACTATTGAAAATACAGGACGACATAACGTTGAGCACCACCATACATATGGCATCGGCTAATGGACATTTGGAAGTGGTCAAATATCTATTATCCTTATTATCACAGGAAGACGCTCAGAAATTGATATCCATCCAGAATGAAACTGGTAACACTGCATTACATTGGGCCTCATACAATGGTCATCTTGAGATTGTTAAATTATTAGTTGATACTTATAACGCCGATCCATTTGAAAAGAATAAAGCTGGCCATGATTCTATATTTGAGGCTGAAAACAATAATAAAATTGAATTGGAACATTGGTTTCTAGCTAAATATACCCCAGAGCAAGATTTCAAAGTTGAGGAAAACGAAGAAAATACAAAAATCACATATCAACCGGGTAAAGAAAGTAAATTGGCCGATGAACAAGCAAGAGATGCAGCATTCAAGGCCAGTTTGAATCCCGAAGATGATTTACTGCAGTCGACAAGTAATTTATCGTTGAAAAATGAAAAATAATAGACATTAATATAAACATTATACACTTTATAACTTCTTTCTCTTTCCAATTTGCGCTTGAAAACCTGTTTTAATACTACTGACCGATCTAGTTGAACCACATGCCTTACAGGATAAAAAGTGCAACCTATTAGCTGATTCTCTTTTCAATTCGGTATTCATGGATTTACACGTTTTACATGTAACGTATTCAATTATATACCTTCTTAAAACACTCTCCATTTGTTTTGGTTGAAACTTACCTTTCAAAATTAATCTCTTTTCACCATCGATAGAACCGGTTGTACCCAATTCTGCAAATAGATATTGAATCAAATGTTCAGGACTTCTTTGTAACACCGATGATATTTCTTGTACATTTGCAAATAATGTCTTTTTACTACCTTCTCTTTGACAGACAGGAGGTGGGATTCTAAATTTAGGTCCTGATCTATCGCCTGCCAATTCAGGATTGTTCTTTTTCAAAATTGTGAAAAACCTGGACAACAAGTCTTCGTATTTCAATGTGTTGTTTAAATTTTCTTGTTCTGCATTGAAAGTATCATCAAGATTACTTACGTCTTCAAGTCCTGCTTCTTCCAATTGTTGTTCGAATTCATTCAAATCCAAATTCTTGGTTGACTTTTTCTTCTTCTTTTTTAATGATAAATTTTCTAATGACAACTCTTCATCTAATGAAGGAGATTTCGATTTTTCTATGCTTGGGGATGAGTCTTCTGATTTTTTAGTTGATTTTTTCTTCTTTTTCAATCCGGAGAACAAATCGTCCACGGATGAATCTGTAGGAGGTTGTGGTGTTGATTCTTTTGAATCTAATGCAGGGGTTTCCGAAGTTGGTTTCTTGACCTTCTTCTTCTTCTTCAAGGTTGTATCGAATCCTAAGTCAGACATGTTTGTTATATATTTAAAGATTGAAAAATTTTTAGTCACAGAAAAAACAATCAAAACTTGGTAATCTGTACACGACTAAGGTTTTGCCAAAGATTATGGTAGACTCATGATGATTCTTTTCAAAGGTAAACACCAACCAGCTACTCCGTCATGAATGGTCATGTACTCTATGATTTGCAGTTTGATGAACGACTTTTCCTTTGGATTTTTGTCTTGGGAGTATTTCGATATCTGAAGCAATGTTTGGTGGATAAAGCTTGCATGAGTTGTGTCCAATTGATTGTTTAGCTTTGTTCTATATGATTCTAATTCTTTCTCTGGTATCTTACTATTGAAGTCTAATTCTACAACGTCATTTATTAGTTGTTTGGTGTAGTTGACATCGGGAATTGCGATATCTTGTCGTATCTCTTCAACACTGTTGTTTTTGGATTTGAATATAGTAGGGCAGTCGTTCCAACCTTGTATGGAATCGCCTCTTTGAAATTTGGTCAAAGTCATAAAGATAGAAATAATTTTGTTTTGTTTGGCACTGAGAAATGATCAACAAAAATCGAGTACAATGAGTAAACGTCTTAATAGTTGTATTTCTCTATGAACTGTAATACCTAGTAAATGTTTATCGATGTTTTATAAAAACAGCTTTTGGTCATGTGATCTTTTATCGATATTCTCTGTTTACACCGCGTGGATGTTGTATTTTGCAGATGGTAGTCGTGATTTTGCGTCTGTTTGTTTACCTTTTGGCTGGATCAAGAAGACGTAAACCATCTTCAATAATTTTCTTTAACCATTCACCTCTTCATGAGTGTTTACAAAAGATATGTCTCTGGTGAGCATGATCAAGATTTCTTCAGTCTGCCATTTAAGTATGAGAAAATTATAGTCAATCAACAAATAAACAAGCACTCTATAAATTTAAAAGAATGGATTGATATTTTTGATAACTCAATCATATTTCATGGGTATGATACAAATCTTTTTGAAAACAAATTCGTTTTTATAATAAACAAAGATAATAAGGTTTCAAGTGCTTCAATAGACAAGTTTGCTGTGCGATATTACAGGAATCTCAAATTGAATGCTACTTCTAGATTTTGGCCAAGTTGTGAAAACTTGAAACCAAAATATAAAAACCTAAACTCAAGAAAAGCTTTGGCAATAACAAATTTGAAAGACGCAAACAAATTGTTGAATCAAAATGGAAAGATTTTGAGTTTGGATCATACGCTGTGGGATGAAACTAACGCAGGAAACCTAGCAAATGACATGAAATTGATCAAGAATCAAAGCCCAGCCTTTGTAGGCCAAAAACTATTAGAGCTAGGTATGTTGCAACCACAAGAGTTGAATTCGCTTTTTATAGATGTGTTGTATGAAAATACCGATAATCAACCCACCGAGGTTAACAATAAATTAGTCTCGTTATTAGGAGATCAGCTAGAACAGTTATTTGACCCGTTATTGGAATACTCACCTGAAGCTATACAAATATCATACAATCCGGAATCTATTTCAGTTCCAGTGGTTTCAAGTAAAGAAATCTCGTCTGTAGTAGAAGAACTAGTTGATGTACAAACAAATTACACCATGGGTTTAGTCAACCTACTACAGAATTTAATTATACCGTTAAGAACTCATACAAAGGAATCAAATATGGGCAAGATTAACAAATTGTTCCCACCTACAATTGATGAAATTACAAGAATCAATTGTATATTGAATGATTTATTGTTAAAAGAGAAATCAAATTATGTTGAAGTCATCAAGGTATTAGGTATAACTTTGCCGTATTTTTATAAACCATTCATCAGACACGAAGCTAACGTTAAAAACAATTTTTCAAAGTTAACCAGATTTTATCAAAACAATCAGTCCACAGTTTTTGAAAATCCAGCTATAAATTCACAAAATTTCACCTTGCGCGAGATAGACTCAATTGTAAATGGATCATTGTTGGAGTTGCCAAAATTAAAATTAATTTTGATCAGATTAGTACAATCGATAGAGGCGGGAAAGCAAGACATTGAGGATTTACACGAGAGTCATGTGATTGACAAATATTTCAAATCTGCAGTTGAAACAATTGATGCTTTTGGATTTGAGCCTGAGGATGAACAAGTATCAAACGGAAGGGTGTTCACACCGTCGGGTAAATTTCTAATTGAGCTCGCCACCAAATGGCCAAAGGAATTACAAAATGGTTGGCTGACACGAAAAGTGGTTGGAATATTTGAGTTACAAAATCTGAAGAATGATGCACAGCTGAATGCTGATGTTTTGATAATATTTTCTGATTATTTGTTGATCTTAAATATCGTAGATGACAAATACTATCACAGACAGGAAAATCATATACCGATAGCCGATATCCTTATGCATTCATTGGTGAATGGAAAACCACTACCTACAATTGAAAACTTCCCAAAAATGGAGGTTGCATACTGGTGTTTAGTAAACGAAGTGTTCTTATCCAGCTACAAATGTTCAAATGATGGTTCAGATGAATTGAATTGTTTACAAATTTTAAATACTACAAAAACCGGTTTCAATTCAAATAGCGGTACTGAAATGTTTAGTCTCAATTATAGCTTGAATTCAAAAGTTGAGCCTGAGGAGGTCATAGAATTGTTACAAAAGGCAAACATTTTACATAAATCATCTCCATTTCATTTATTCAAATCTCGTGGAAACAATTTAAACTTGTACTACACTGCTCACGAAATAACAGCGTATACAAGTGAAATGTGTAGGTCTAACTTTGTGGTTTGTTTGAATATGGATATTGACGCAAAAGCAATGTTTCAAGAGAATTCAAAATTATTTTGCATCATACAAATCTTTTACGCTGATGAAACTATACAATTTCAGAAATTTGTGTCTAATGGTGAACAAACACTTGAAACTATACAGGAAACAGATATCACAAAACACATCATTGATGCTATAAAGTTTGACAATCTATTTGCTGTGAACGAATACCGTTCAAAAAATTTAAGTCACATACTTGATCTCATTGAACCAAAATTGATGAACACTGTCAAACCTGAAACGGAAAAACCAAAACTAATACCAACAACAAAACAAGACTTAAACCCAGAGATATCTAAAACCGATAAATCCACAAATGTGCCAAAGAAGAGATCCTTTTTTAGCTTTTTCAAAAAACAACCAAAAAAACATAAGAAATCCATTGAAAAGAACATACCTGATACGTTCATTCCTAAAGGTACCGAGAAAGAATACACTCATGTGTTGAAGCCGTTGCCTAGACTACAGCAAAGACAAGATTCAACTGAGAGCGTGATTAAATCTACACCAAATGAAATAAAACACTCTAAAGAAAATCAAGATTTAACTGAGAGCGTGATTAAATCTACACCAACTGAAATAAAACATACTAAAGAAAATCGCTTTTCGATTGTGCAACCTCAAATCACCCAAATTGTGCCAGAAACAACCAGCTTCATTATTCCAAAAAATTCAACCATCAAAAGGGTACACACATTAGACGATGTTTCGCTCCCCAGAATCACACCCTTGACTACAGATGTTTTTGAAGACCTGCCGAATTGGGAATTAATTCGCAAAACACCCTCGAGCGCAATCAACGTAGAGCCGCCGTCTCGTATAGTTTCTAATCTGTCGCTGGTTGTTTCATCCACAAAGGGATTGCTCCCAGTCATAGTCGAACCACAACCACCACAACCCAGCAACGATGACCTGACTGATTTCATCAATTTTGAATTCCCAGAAATACCCAAAACGCTAAAGCCGTTCCATTCAAACACCAGCTTGTTGACTTTAACAAGTGAATCCGATGCTTCTCCTAGAACAAACAACAATGTTTACAATGATAACGACATATACTATTCTGCGGATGAGAGCTTGCACCTAGAGTCAAACTCATCGGAAAACACAATCATCCAGTTGGGCACATACAGAGACGATTCGATCAAACACTTATCTGCGATACTCAACAGAAGCATCGATTTCGGCGAATTTGTATTATAATATTTGTACAAATACATATATATATATATATCGTTTACTGGTTTAAATACGGACTGTTTAGCTTCATAATCTCTCTGCACATGATAAACCAATCAATCTCTCGTAGGTACTTGTTTGACACTGGCGATTTGAGTTTCTCGCTTTCTTCCCATTTGAACAACTCGTACATGAACCTCAAATTGGGCTGGATGATGATGTTCAACCGTCTGACTCTGACGTAGAGGTACGCTTTGAACAAGTTGACGTTGAGTCTGCGCATGGTTTCGGCAATCACCACGGTGGCGCTTCTACTGACGCCAACTCTGCAATGGATCAAGATCTTGGTCTGGCCATTTGAAGCTTCGTATTCGTCATTGATGAATCGTAAAATGTTGGGTAATTGTTTCGATAGCTCGTCGATTCCATCGTCTTCCAAATTGCTGACTTTCATAATCGACGTGATAGTCGTGTTGTGAGAAGACGACCTTGGCTTGATGTGGATAATGTCTATATTTTCACAATAGTTTTCAATTGAGATTTCATTGTGTTTTTTAAACTTGTACCCGTTCAACCAAAATAGATTCTCTCCTACAGATATAATCTTTTTAATTCCAAGTTTATTCAAAAGTGGTAGGCACGACGCATGGACTAAAGACCCGAGGTACAAATAAGGTAGAATTTTTGAAGGTAATGACCCTTCGACTTCTTTGACCCAATCTATAGGTCCTAATTCAGTGTCTGATTCGGAATCTGAATCTGATTCACTGGATGATGATGAAGAGTCGTCGTTTTCAATGTAGCCAAATCTTGTTGTGTTGATGTTGTTTGGTCGGCCTAATAGTATCTCATTAAGTTCTTGATTGGTTATGTCCTCCAAGTTCGACCACTCTATTGTTTTATCTCCATTTGGTGAATATTTCCTTAACAATGGTTCTAGTTTCTTCAATATCAACGTGTCACTTGAAAAGATGTAAAATGGTCGACCGAAAGTTAAATGAACCTTCAAGATTGCCTCGTCCAATGTAATATTTAACGAATATATCAAGTAACATAGCATTAATAATGAACTCTCCGTGTACCCGTCGGAACAGTATATCAAACAACTTAAGTCTTTGACTGAATTTGACGATGAGTATAAAAAAATCAATTTACAAGTATTGATTATGGACTGTAGGTTTTCATGCTTACAGTCTCCAATCCCAATTGAACCCGAAGGAGGGAATTCAAGATGATGAAAGTCATTTGAACTCTCCCGTGACGAAATCGTGTATTTGAATAACAAAGATTTCAAATCTGCCAATTTTGGGAAACACGCATCGGCACGACATTGAACAAATAGCCTCCAATTAGCTTTCGGTTTGGGTAGGTAATCTATATAATTAGACCCCATAGAATTCAACAAAATCGAGTTCCCATAATCGTTGTATAAATCAGTCAAATTTTTCTCTTCGATAGTGACTGGTTTGTCATTCAATATGTAATCCAACATTATCTGATGATCCCAAAAGTTTCCTAGCCACACATTTTTATAAATCCTGGTAGCTGAGGACATTCTTGTAGTTTCAATTTTTTCATTGATGTGAAAGTCATTCTCCCATATCAACTCTGAAGCAGGTTTATAATTTAGATTTTTTATATCAATTTTATGGAAATGGAAATAATTTCTCAATGGGGTATACGATGACATCTCCAATGAGTCAAACAATGAATCGTATTGGTCACTTTCAAGAATGAATATACTAAAATTGGTCTTGTTGGTGATATCTGATGAATTTTCTAAATTAATTTCATTAATTTGTGTAAGATACAATACTCTTCCAATTGATTCAATTTTCTCATTATCTTTTCCATAGATTATAAAATCAGAACACGTTGATAGTTTTGCTACTTGAATATGAAAGTTCCTTAGTGATATTCCTCTATCAGGGTCCAAATTTAAAAACTTTGGTAACACATTTAATTTTATACAGTCGGTAGTTAACAATTCAATCAAAGAAGGGTCCATTATTCCAAGATTTTTAAAAATGTTTTTCACTATATTTTTGATTTCTAACCTTGACACATCAATTTTTTGTAAAACTTCTGTAATTTTCACCGTGTTATGTAATTGTATAGGTATGGATTCATCTGTGATACACATGAGAAATTTTATATCCTTAGGCTTCAATGAATTGTACTCTGAGAAAACATCAAAGCCATTATTCTGTAGTTGTTGTTGTTGGATTAAGAAAAATGATTTCTGGGCAAAATTGTCCTTATGCAATCCATGCAACCAAGGAAACATTTTCGATGTCTCGGGTAATTTTGTATTGAAATACCAATCGAAAATCTCTTTCAATTGTTTTATATTTATCTTTTTGATTGGTAAATTATTTAGGGTTTTTTTATTCTCAAAATAATTCGGCAAAGACTTGAAAAAATTTGATGATGAATCTAGGATATTCTTGTTGATATTCAACTTTGTGGTTTTGAAACTGATATCATCACAACAATCGCAATTGGATTCGTTATTCAAATTTTTAATTCTAGCTCTAAATCTATCTCGTTCATAAAGCAAATCATTTGAGGATGACAGTGACCGTTTATACGACTTGTTCAATATTTCCAAATTACCTTCTGAGCTAGCACGGTTGTATATGGACGTATTTGAGTTAGATCCTAACGATGCGCTACTTGTATTATGTTGCAACACACCTTGATTTGTATTTGAAGAAGATGCAGTAGACGGAGGAGGCGATGGAGTGGACAAGATGGAAACTTTAGTACTCATAAGACAATGCGATACTCAATTGTATGTGTGATATTGTTGAAATATGAATAGGGTGACAATTGAATCAAAGTTGAGTTGAAGTTAAAGTGTTAATTATGTATGTAGATTTGTTTCATATAATTTTTTTCTCTTATCAACAGAAAAATATTTAAATTATGTAATGACTTACATTTACGAACTACACATTTGAACAGTTTATTCGCCAATAGGACCAATCCTGATCAAGACATATAGTAGTAATTATATGTATTTAAACATTGCTTGGATTGGGAATACTCCTCTCATTAGTCGTAAATTATCATTTTTGGTGCTACCAAATGTCTGTAACTGCTATTGTTGCAGAATTTCCAGTGCGTAATCGTGTGTCTCCCAGTATCAACTTTAATCCACGTTATGACAATACATTATTTTCTCGATATGCTCAAGTTTAACAGACTAGACAGAATCAACCTCGGTTTCAAGTCAAAATGGTTCATTAAATGGAGAGTCTCTGATCTTGTACTATGTTTATTATTGGTGTTTAGCTTCTTTGCAGTATCAAATTTAAAACCATTCCATAGATTGTTTTATCTCAATGATGTCAGAATCCAATATCCTTTTGCTGAACATGAAAGAGTAACCACTTTTCAATTGTTTTTATTTTCAGTGTGGTTTCCTTTAATTGTTATAAATTTGGTTAGTTTAATATTAACAACTACAAGTTATAAAATTTACATGAGTTATGTGTCATCACTTGGGTTGGTCATCAACGTTTTGTTGACTTCTGTTGTTACCGACATATTGAAGAATTTTTTTGGCAGACACAGACCTGATTTTCTTCAAAGATGTATACCCAAAGAAGGCACTCCAAAAGATATTTTAGTCTCAATTGATGTATGTACAAACAAAGACATGTACACTTTGGAAGACGGGTACAGGACAACTCCATCTGGTCACTCTTCTATATCGTTTGCCGGTGGACTCTACTTGACATTATTCTTAATTGGACAATTACAAGCACTCAACACCAAAGTTGGCACTTGGAGATTAGTAGTGAGTTCTGTGCCAGCTTTCCTCGCGTGTTTAATAGCATTAAGTAGAACAGAAGATTATCGTCACAATTTCATTGACGTTTTTGTTGGTTCTTTGATCGGTATAGCTATTGCAAGTTATAACTACTTCAAATTGTTCCCTAGTTTATTAAATGAGAAAAGTTATTGTAATAAGATAATGTTGGAAGAGTCTCAACAAGATACTAAGGAAAATATTGAAGGGAATGAGAGTGAATTGGCGTATACTAGATTAGAAGATGTTTAGAAATTGATTAAAGATTATATTATCACATTAATGTAGTTCTGCCTCCAATCTCGTTACTTGGAGTTCCATCTGGCATAGTACCATCTCTTTCATTGATAAATTGAGAGTAAATCTTGGACAATTTAGTCATCTCCGATCTGGATATTGAAGGTTTTGTTTCTTTCAAAGATTCGAGGAAATTTTCATGGTTAATGATCACTTTTGATTTACTCATCAATTTCTCTTTTTCTTTGTGTTCAATTTGTGTTTCTTCATTGGATAAAAATTGCTTGATCTGGTGTAACAACTTGATACGATCAACAGGTTTAACCTTTTCATTCGAAACTTTGAAAAATTCAACATCATTGGTTGAATCTTCATTTGTCGTTTCCTTCTCTTCCAGTTCCAATTGGTTTAAAGTCACATGAACAGCTTTCAAATATGCGTTATACCCTAATCCTTGCATATCGGCACCACTAAATCCTGTTGTTTTCTTAGCAATTTCTTCCAAGTTCACATCATCTGCTAAATCCATCTTTGTAGTGATACTGGTTAATATATCCAACCTATCGGTATAATTAGGCATGTCACAAATCACACTCTTATCCAATCTACCAGGTCTCAATAACGCACTATCAATCAAATCTGGCCTTGAAGTGGCAGCCAATACGTAAACACCATCCAACCCTTCAGCACCATCCATTTGCGTCAACAATTGATTAACAACTCTATCAGTAACACCTGTAGAATCGTGACCTCTTTTAGGAGCAATCGAGTCAAATTCATCGAAAAACAATATACATGGTTTTGCTGCCTGTGCACGTTCAAATAACTCACGTACACTTTGTTCTGAAGCACCAATATATTTATTCAAGATTTCTGGTCCCTTGATCGATATAAAATTCAACCCACATTGACCAGATATAGCACTTGCTAACAAAGTCTTACCACATCCCGGGTAGCCATATAATAATATCCCTGATCTTAATCGAAGTGGACAATTTTGAAATATAGGTGCATATTTGGTGGGCCATTCTAAAGTTTCCAAAAGAATATTTTTGGCCTGTTTCAACCCTCCGATATCCGACCAATTTATTACGGACTTTTGAAGTTTGACATTTCTCAAATTCGAAGGTGTAAAATTCTTAAGTCCATTGTCTATATTTTTAACTTGCAATTCTGTTTCATCATTGAATAAATAATCGTGATATATTCTATCACATAAGATTTTTAAATCATTAGGTAGATAACCTTCAGTCTCGGCCACCAAATCCATAAGATCAATTTTCTTACTCAATTTAAGCTCTAATGTATCAACTAAATAATTTTCCAATATTTCAAATCTTAAATTTTTACTTGGTGAATCTAATTTAAAGAAATTTTCAATCAAATGTGAACTTAGTAACAATTTGTTTATAGACTCTTTTGACACTGAAGTTAATAATATAGATGAATTTGAATTTTTTTGGTTGTATATCTTTTCCAACTGTGAAATAACAAATTCAGTGATTTGATTTGATTTTGACGAATCTCTATTCTCAACTTCGTTCGACATTAATTTATCTATGTTATCTAAAATTAATAAGGATGGTTTGTTCCATTGACATTGTTGTAACCATTTGGATATATGGTTTTTGGACAAATTTTGAAAATTCTCATTCATTAAATTCTCACAAGAAATGAATTTAACAAAATAACCATGTTCTTGATACAACTTTCTCGATATCAAATTAGCAACTAAAGTTTTTCCACTGCCGGAGTTACCATATACCAAGGATCCTGTGTTTTCTGAAGTGGTGAAAGACTCAACAATGTCATCTACTAATTTATCTAAACCTATTGCATTTTCAATCTGTTCCTGATCTTGTTGTTGTTGAACGAATGATTGAGTTTTTAATAATTCTTCACCTAATTCTAATTTAATCT
Organism: Insectozyma chauliodis; assembly: GCA_030557115.1. Classification (NCBI taxonomy): domain Eukaryota; kingdom Fungi; phylum Ascomycota; class Pichiomycetes; order Serinales; family Debaryomycetaceae; genus Insectozyma; species Insectozyma chauliodis. Next base: position 57,265 of record JAKTVI010000036.1, on the reverse strand, counting down.
GTTTCTTTTTTTCCAACAGATACGGTTTCAACCATGCATTTACATCATCATTTTTCCTGAATTTTAATAGACCTCCATAAGGTAAAACATGGGGTATGATTGGTAATTTCAAATAATTCGTGACCACTAATTTTGATAGATGAGGATAAATGGATTCATTCAATTGTTGTAGAAGTTTATTACTCTTGGTACTATTGATTTCTTTAGACTTTTTAGTTTGTATAATATAAGGGTAGATTGTGAATGTAGAAGGCCTTTTCGCCAAGGATTTCATAGCTGGTTTTAATACTATGATATTACCAATCTGATTCTCTATCCCTAATGCTATCGATAATCTCGTTGATAAACCAATGTTGTCATTAATGCATTTTTTATAATCAACGACTTTTGCTATAATTCTCTTATTCTCTTTTAACTTCTGTGGTTGCTCGTCATCAACGAGTACAGTTTTTGTTGATTTCTCATTAGGTCCAGGTACAACCGATACGGCAACAAAATAATCCGAATTCTTGAAATTAATTGGTAGTTCATTATAATCCATATAAACTTCGTAATTGTCATTATCTATCTCGTCATATAATTTATGAGGTAATGATACACCTCTTTTTAAAATCAGAATAGTCGAAGAATAATCTTCTTTGACCCCAGATTGATTGCTTTTGACACTGGCCGTATCCTTTGCTTTTGACTCTTTTCTCACCTTTGGCGCTATTGCAATCTCACAATATGGGTTGATTTTGGCATATTTATGATCCAGAGATCCAATGTCAGTGACTAGTAATTTAGCGGAAGTAGTTGAACTTGGATAAACTACCAAGATCTGATTCAAAGCGACACATCTTGTTTGACTTAGAAGTTTATCTTCGATATGTTGAGCATGTAATTCTACCAACTCCCAGTCGGAACTAGTCAATGGTTCCAAATTGATGTTTGTGGATTCATAATTACCTAATTTCAAATTTATTATAATTGCAGAGGAGTCTGATAAGTTTATAGATTGTGCAAATACAGGGTCAATCTCTAAACATTGTAAATTTGAAGATGACATCCCAGACCAACCAGCGTAGTTTTTCTTATTACCATGAACAATTTCAATAATAACATCTTGAACTTGTATATTAGCAGTGAACAATAAATTCGTTAAATTAGAAGGCAAGTTGATTAAATTTGACTTTAAAGTCTTATATAAGACTTTGGATTTATGGTTATCCATGTTAGATCGATGATAGTTTTTGTTGGAATAATTTTCACTAAAAAAATGTTAGATTTTCCAGTCGAGAAATGCGGGGGACAGAGTAGGCGAAAAATTTGAGTCGACCGCTGAATCAGCAGACCGGAGAGAAAAAAAAAAAGTCACATTGGCCTCGGAAGCGAAAACAAATAAAGACTAACGTATTTATACATCAAACATTTAATAATAAGAAAACTCTATAAAAGGAAAATAAAAACAATGAATCAATCTTGATTTATTCTGTTGAAAGAACTAAATTGTCATAAATCATAAATCGTTAAAAGTTGGATTTTAACAAAAAACCATTTCTTGTTACGTTAAAAAAATTCAACTTGTGAATTCAAACGGTACGTTTGAATCCAAAATTGATCTCTTTTTAATTGATTCAAGAAGGTCAACGTTTTTCTGTTCATTTTGTTGTAAAATGATTGATTTCAAACATTTATTTTCCATTTCAGCAGTTTTCAATTTCTTCTCCAAAACTAATACTCTATCTTGCAACTCTTTTGATCTTTTTTCCATTTCTTGTTCCTTCATCTTTTTTTTGATTCTAAATCTTGCACTAGCAGCAGTGTTTCTCTTTCTTTTATCTTCAGTTGCAGCAATATGAGCTGAAGTGTAATCAGCCGGTGTTGAAGCCAAAGAAGCTGGAGTAGAAACAATCGAATTGGATCTATTAGCATTATTCTTTTCCAAAATATTCAATTGTTGTAAACCTTCTTGCTTTATTTTCATAGGTTTGATTTCATTGTGACCTAATACATCCAAATCAAAAAAATCGTTGGCGGCCTGACTAAACAAGTCCAAGTCTTGTTGTAGCTGATCTTGGTTTATGGAAGGAGACACATTTGTGTTTGTGGATGTAGTTGTATAATCAAAATCAAGATTTAGATTTTGTAAATAATCAGTTGGTTCAAAGTTCATGCTTGAAGGATATAGTCAAGGGGCGAGTAAACGTATATATATGGATGGTGTGAGTGTGTGTGGGTGAAAAGTTTAAACTGTTGTCAAGTAGAAGTTTTGTATAGTTAATGATGGGAAAGAGAGAATGGTTGAGTATAAATGTAAAGTGAATTACTAAGAAAATAAGAGAAAAATTTTCATACCAAAAACAACCAAACACTTCGGGCGTCATTTTCAATTGGAATGGGCGTATTTTTTCTTTCTAGGTTAAATTTTCCCCCGTTTTTTATTTTTTTTTTTTTTTTTTTTTTTTCTATTGCTTTTCTGACTCAGAATTAATCACTGACCGTCGTGTACTCTACCATGATCAACGAGTATATGAAAAGCATTGCTTTATTAAACAATTCTTGTCGATCTGGTTGGTACTAGGGATTCTGTCAGTGGTGTCATGATTGATGCTTAACTGTACTGCCTTCCGGTGAAATATGAAACTTTAATAGGGTCTGTTTTTGCTGTCGGCTTACTCCATAGCGCAAAGTCCTATACGTAATCCTGCCCAATCAAAATCAAACTGCAAATCTTTTGAAAAAAACGGGTTTTTTTTTTATCCGACTTGGCTGTTACTCCATTAGGTAATTCCGTTTTGCTTTTAGCTCTCCTTTACCGCTGTTACTTAGTAATACAATTTTCATTTACTATATAAACTTATATAACCAACTCAATATTGATATCAATTGAGTTTATCAACTTGTCCATCTCTCCCAATTCTCTGTAAGTACTCTTTGCAATTATCTCTTCTTGTCTTGCCTTGTTATCAATCAACTCTTGCAAATCAATATCTTGCATTGCCTTTGTATTCTCCTGATCAATTAAATCTTGATAAAACATTCTGGTAGTAGTCTTCAATCTACTGAAAGGGTCACCAACATCCTTAGAATCTTGCTGTTGTTGATTCTTAATTTCGGCCTTTCTTATGATTTCGTTATTCAATTTCCTATTCCTCATATTCACTTTTGTCATTGTGTCTAACTCTTTACTATTGGTGGATGAACTTTGCTGCTGACTGATTACTTTTTCAATATTTTTCAATTTTTCAACAGTTTGTTTAACTTCATTTAAATTACCTTGTTGCTTATGTATTCTCAATTCATCAATCAATTGTGCTCTTATTTTAACAGCATCATATGTCGTATAATCTCCCTTCTGTTGTTGGATTTTTTGTTTCTTCTCTATCATTTGATTGATATCTTGATCAGATAACCCTTTGTTAAAAAAATCTTGTATAATTTCATGTTTCTCATCAGCATCTTCTTTATAATCAATGTGTTCATTTGTTTTTTTTAACTCATTGACATACCTATCAAATTCTTCTTGTAATATTGGCGAATCTGAAAAAACATTGATTGGAAATAATTTAGTTTGGTTCTTGTTCTGTGATACCAATAAATACAAATCAGTTTTATTTGAACTACCAGCTATTTTATAAATTTTGTCTGATTTTGATTGTAAGTCAATAATTTTGACCATTCTGTATATTGGTTTTTTCGTTCTCTTGTCCATTCCGAGATTGATTCTACCGTATGTATCAGCTAGTATGTCCGTCACGCCTGTATGAAAACAATAACGACTCAAAGTTGTTCTACCCACTTGTATTTTGGTTACATCCTCGATTGTGCAAAGTTCTCTCAGTTTTCTTCCAGTTTTTGATCTTCCACCCCAAGTAACAACTCCATCATCGAAATCACTCTCTTCAGATAATAATTCTTCCTCTTCTTCCTCATCTTCCTCTTCTTCCTCATCTTCCTCTTCTTCTTCTTCACTGTAATCATCTCTTCTCGTCCGTCTTTTCGAAGCTTGGGCTCTTTGTTTCTTTAATTCATTTAATTTATCATTTCTCAACCCAGTTTTACTACTTGTTTTACTTCGACCTGAACTTCTGGTAGGCTGTGACTTTGTCACTTTTTCTCGTCTCATTCTATCCTTCAAATATTTCTTTTCATTATACCTCTCCATCTCTTGCAATCTTTCAAACAATATTTCTTCTCTTTTGATTTCATCCATATCTTCCAATTCATATTTATCTTCCATGCTTTTGTATTTACCTTCCAACGGGTATGGATTTATCAATTCTTCTTCTTCTCCTTCTTCTTCTTCTTCTTCCTCGTCATCTTGATCGTCCTCATCGTCTTGGTAATCAATATCAACTCTTCTTCGTTTAGACAACACTGTATCATCATCAGACTCGTCTTCAATTGGATTTTTTTTGGATGTAGTAACATCTTCCTCTGGATCGTAATCATCTCCTCCGGCTAACGCTAACAAATCATCCTCTAAATCTGACATTCTTAATATTGATACTTTACAATGTTCTGTTGCGCGATAAATAATATCGAGTCATGTGTCGCACCTTTATTGTCTCAACTTTTACGACAAACAGCATTTTTAGTAATATATTGATGCGTGGATGTTTTTGAAAAGTAGCCCTTAAAATTAAAATATTCACGTGAGAGAAAATTCACAATAACTCTACATTGGAACAACCCCAGATCTAATCAACCTCTTTAGCCCAGATTAAACCTGCTGGTTCTGATCAATCAAAGGTTGTTTTGCTGATCGTTTGTTCCACGCCTTTGTAAACAGGTTAATTTTTAATGACATGTATTAATAAATTTATTATAACCTATCTCCTCATATCATCATGCAACTAAAAGTACACACAATTAATAAAACCCAATTTTTTATATTGATATTCGTAAATTTTATTTGTTTTTTTGATGTTTGGTTCATGGTTAGACTAAAATGATTTGGTTGTGAATTGTAAAATAAATTATCTTAATCTTCTGGCTTCTCTTTCTGATTCCATTAAACATAAGATGTCGTTTTCTCTAACTGGACCTTTGACATTTCTAACAATGGTTCTTGATGAATCTTCTAAGAATTCAACTCTGACTTGGGTAACACCACCTCTTGAACCGGTTCTACCTAAGACTTTGATAACTTTAGCTAAAGTGACTGGAGTTTTAGTGTCCTAAAAATACTTGTTAATATTTTGTTATCCAGGTGTCATGTTTATTGAGTACATACCATATTGATTATATTCTATCTGTATATGTGAAGAATGAAAAAAGAATTTGAAAAAATTTTGATGATGGAAAAAAATTGATCGTGAGAGTGTACAATGAAAGAAAAATTATTTGACAACATGCAGGATGGTAGAGCTAAAAAAATTTACCAGCCGGGTTACTCATTTAGCTGCAAAAAAGATGAATTGATTAGATTGTGCAGATCAGTATTTGGATTTTATTTGTGATGTGCTTTAAATGCAAGCAATACTTATGCAGTCAAAGAAAAGATTTTAAGCTTGATATACAATAACAGTATTACGTGTGGCATTGACAATACCGTTTTAATAACTTTTTGAACTCTATTGTGACCAGTGTGTGCCTCATTTTACTTGATTTAATTCATGGCGTACTACATCTCAACAGAACGAAAATCATTCAACGGAACTCCTGTAAGCTTATCACGAATTCCAAATCTATGTTAAGCTTAGGTATCAACTTCTTGTGGTCATAAATAGTATTTCATTTGTAACATCACTAATGCCTTTGATTCAATACTACAAGAAAGTCAAGAAGTCAATGCAGCAGACTCGGATCTTTACTCATACCACCATATCGTTTTTCCCGGTTTTTGAAAAGTAAATGTCATCCAACATTGAACACTTTGAATTAATAGAATGCACATATAAAACACGATGGAAACATTTAAATATTAATTGGAAAACAAAACATGTAATCAAAAAAAACTCCATAATGTAAGTAGCATTTGGAATTTGAATTATTTGCCTCAGCTTTTCAATATTACCATATATGTTTTTATTTTTTTTTAACTAATCTATTAAGGTTAAACACTACATACGCCATTTAGTTTCTGTAGGAAAACCTGGTCTATTGTCTTACATTATTGGTTTTCTGTTGATAAGTATTAATTCTCTTTTTTGTTGTCAAATTTGGTGATGTACCATATTGGGTGCCTCGTTACAGATAGTCTGTAAATTTTTTGATAGTAGTATGAAGTGAGGTCACTTTCAGGGGTCGTATGGCTGTAACCAATTTATTAGCTGAGCCTCATTTCCGTTCATAATGAATGGTGAAAAGGTAACGGTCAATCATACCGCGAGAGGGAATTTACAAAAAATACAAATTTAGCTGCAAAATTTGCAAATATGTGAAAATCTAGATCATCCAACGAAGTAATTCATTACTACGCTTTAAATATTTGATAATCTCGACCTGTACCATTAGCACCACTGGTTGAAAAAGATTCGTCATTAAGCTATGATAAACAAAACGTGCAAAAGTCCAATCCTAACAATTTTAAAATACGGAAACACAGTAGCTAATTCAATGAAGCGACAAGGGACTAGAATAAATCTATATGATCAAGGTTTAAATGCTAAGGATTTGGCAAAAGTTCTTTGTAAATCTTGGACTAAGCGGGTTTCTTCTGTATTTTTGCCAGCTAATTAAAATGACTAATAACGAAGATCAAAACTGAGATTTATAAAGGGATAAATTTGAGTCATGAGCCAATGAAATTACAAAACCAAGGCTATATCCTAAGAATTAAATATTCCACAGGGTATTTGAGCCAGACAAATTGCCAATGATGTTAAATCAAAGATTTAGCCACAGCTTCTTCAGGAAAGTGATCTCGAGAAAAGAGTTCTTTTAAGCTTTCACAGACCAGGTTCTACGACTAATCCTGTAATAACTCGCTATTGTTCTGCCCTATCCAAGTGCTATTCAAGTAAGGCTACTAGTAATGCATTATTGACAACAACGTGTTACTTTATTTTTAGAGTATACAAGTACTGATTACCCATAAAACTTATATTTAACATTAGACGTCAGTGTCTACCTAGTTATTACACAATGACCTAACGAAAAAGCTCGCATAAATTCTGACCCCCTCAATTCTTGAAATATCATATGATACGTAAATGATAACTAACCTAGTGCAATTGTTAGTTAGATTCAACATCCCCCTCCGTATTGAAGGTATGAAGGGTCTATTGGACTAATATTAGCTCTATTTGCTATCTACTTAGTCTGTTAGATGCAAATGTCTAGCCATGAACATGTCCATCGTGTAAATCTTTTTCTTCACAATACCTTGTATATCATCAAGTGAACGAATTTTCAAAAAGTTCCCATCCTGTTCTAACCATTGAACCTTTTAGATGAGTTCCGAGCTTTTCTTGTCTATTGTAATAACACTTAAACGTTCCGGATTTGGATTATCGATAAACCTGTAAGTATTACCTTGCCTTTGTAATCTAAACGAACCTCATGTGGTCCCTAGCTGTTGATGATGTTCTGTTTGACTGTTAAGCTATAGTAATATAATCCTTTCAATTTGAGTTTTTAGGCAAAATTCGGAAAATTGAATAAAAACCGAATGATTGTATTCTAACACACCACATACAATTTTGTGTGGATAGCCAAAACATATAATTTGTGTGAAATGTGTTAGTCGACGCTTTCATGAATCCTTAAATCTACATAATTAATCTGTAGCAACACCAAACTGATAATTTTCACAGCGTCCTGTGATGGCGTGCCAAATACTCATAGCTTAATCTAAAAGCAACGACTTTGTGATTGTATATATACATGCTGCCTTATAATTGTCTCACCATTGCTCTAAATATAAATAGACGGCTTCTAGCTTTATAGGACTTACTTCTCATGTATATTGACCAATGTTAGTTCATTGCAGCAAAATGAGTGATTTTATGTGTGGTTGAATTCAAACGAGACCTTGTTAGCATTTCACTGTTTAGAATTTGTAAACCATTGTCTATTGAAATCAATTTGCAAATTCAATTGAAAATCTTGCCTTGTATTCCATATGACTTGGTAACGCTTGTAATAAAAATTTAAATTACCATAAATATGCAGTAGTCTTTGTCCTTTCAATTCTGCAGTATGATGTAACTGAAAAACCAGCCAATACGTACAGTGGATCAGTAACTATGCAGCTCAGGGATTAGGACTATCCAATATCTGGCCAAAGGTGAAAACCAAATAATTTCTTGACCTTCGGCAACGTAAGTTTAATATCCTCTGAGCTCAATTTTTAATAAATGTCGGGTGAAACCATATAACCGGTGCATCCCGTACGGAACTTTGACTTTCAGCTTTAACGGATGTGACTTTAATTAATTGCATTGAGTGAAGTTATCAGTTCTTGCCTCATTCTTAACGGTGTATTCTTCTAAACACGTCAGTGAGGTGCTGTAGCAACCGATACAAACGATCTTCGACTTTTGCTAGTCAATCTTTGAATCCGCTTAGTGAATTAATGGTTACCGTCATCATGTCTCTAATTGATTTGTTTCAATTTTATATCCGACATCATTAAAATTTTAGGTTGGGCTTGCTGTTTCTATCTCCAACCAATCGTATCTAAATAACCTTAGGATGCTCTTTGCATCTCCATGTTACCGGTAAAAAAATAAATGGAAGTCTTCAATGACATACCACACTTGGTAGTGACTCTATATCGGAAGTTGAGCTACGAAACCATCAGCTGATACTATCTAGTCTATGCATCACTCTGGCATTTGCACAAGTTATCAGCTGTTCCTTTATTCTCAAAGTCTTCCTCGTGCGAGAATTAATTTGATATCTGACCATAATTATTCAGTTTCCTCGCATGACCTCAGGTGATCTCGAGCTCTTCCGATTTGAAATGACGATATCTGAATCGTTTGACATTTTTCAATACATTGTTGAAAATTTTGAAGCATTTCAATTGTAGTCTGATGTATAAATGTAGCTGAACCAATCTGTGCTTCAATGTGTTACATAAACCTCATCCTATGATATGTGAATTTGCATGACCATATCACTTCGTGCATGAGTGGTTGAGCGTTCCTTTACCGTTAGAGTACAGTGACGGCTTACTTGAACTTGTACAAACACACTCACTTCGGTTGCTTCTATTGCAAGGTTGGAAACATAGTATACATGTTTAAAATTAGTTTGATCTGAACTAATCACTACCTTGAATTTCCAACTTTGCTTTAGACATGAAGCTTTGTTACCATTAGTTCAACTACCTTATTAATATTGATGGGCAGGGATAGTACTCTAAGATTGAGCCATCATAGTGCGTGCATCGGCAGTAATTCTCTTGCCAGTAAATTTAAATGTTGTATTTACCGGACAGCAAAACCATCTCATCAACAATTCTTGATTCCTGCTAGGTGGTCCAATGAGCAAGGAATTTTTTGTCGATCTTATAGGACAGGATGAGCCTAGGACTAATTACTGAATTAGATACCATCAAGAAAGTGCACTGTTGTATTACCTAAAAGCTGACTGTAATAACGTGACCACTTTGCTCTGTCTCATTGTAGTATGAAGTAGAATTACTAAACCAGATGCTCCATTAGCAACAATGTGTTATCTCACTGCTAGTTCATACAAGTACCAACTACTTATAAAACTATATCCCTCAAAAAACCATGGCGATTAACTCAGGAAATTTTCTCGTTTAAATAGTGAGAAATACAAAATCCCTAATTTTCTTGAATTTTAATAAACGCAACAACACTAAAAATTAGTGTGCAATAACCAAAACCTTAAATTATACGGTATCAGGAGTCGTTACACTTACACCCTTTGACACAAAAACAAGAACTTTCTCTAGCATCCTCAATTCTTCTTTAAATCCTTAGCTTTTAAGTTTATTGCATCCTTACCTAGTTTTTTACTATATATTGGTGTTATACATCCTAAGCCAAGTGTTTATTACATCCTTACCTGGGGTTTTTCATTTCATCCTTACCTGAGCTTTTTCTATAATGTTTTGTTTTTTTGGTGCGATTTAAAAGGTGTAATTGTAACGACTCCGGTATCAGTAACCAACTTCTTATGCAGTTAGCAAGCAATTCCACGTTTAATCTGAATTCAATAAAAATCAAAAATGGACAAGCGAGTCATAACAAAAGACTATGAAAATTGCTCATTGTTGATTCAAGCTGAATTGATTAAAATTGATGTTTTAATTAAAGTTTTAGAAAACAAGTAGCATGTTTAGTGATGGATATAATTCAAAATACAATAGCTTCAACTCTTGATGGTACCGTCTTCGTGTGATATTTGGCAAAAGTCAGTAGAAAAATTAAATTTTATTTAATTTCGTATATTGAAGAGTTAGTGTGCTTGCAGAATACACTGAAAATTGTCATTGTGAATGTATAGCTTTCACATACCTTTTATCTCAATTACCTTCGATACAACCAGATTTATTTTAAATTGTGTCATCAAAATCATACGTATCTAATCTAAAACAATAAACTATCAGTGATTATTTTCTTTTCCTTATTTGTCAATTGATTATAATACTTTTCAAAATTCCCGAGGTTCTTACTTGTGCATTCCTTGAAAAATTGAATTAATAAACTCTTTAAGCTTTCATCTAACGACTCTTTTCCATTGTCAACGTAGGATTTTAATTTTTCATATGACGGGACGCCAATATCTTCAGCGTCTTCCCAACCGTCGTCATCATCGTTTTCGACCATCTGCTGGACATCTTCAAATTCCGGTTGATTCGTCTGTTGGAACTCTAGCTCTGCTATCAACAACTTCAAAATTTTTAGAGTAGCAGAGATAGTTTCGTACTTCAATTGTTTAGCTTTGGATCTTGTAATGATAATATCACCTTGGATAGGTATTATGTCACCTTGTGCTTGAATATTCTCGACAATGTCTAAGTTCAATGTATAGATTTTTGCCAATGCCAAAGTATTCAATTTTATATTTTCAAACCCCCTTGTTATTTCATAAGATTCAAACCATATGGGTAATACAGTTTCTAATCCTGATTTATCATTGACTTTCATTTTACTCAAAAAATCGACCGTTTCTTGTGGAGATTTCAATACTAATTGACAGAAAACCATGATCAAATTCTCAATAGTTGGTACTTCTTTAGCTACGACTAATCTTTTCACTGTGGCTTCTAATATTTGTGACAAGGTGGTGAAATCTATGTGTTCGCCAAACTTGTCTATCAAAGATTCAACAATCAATCCACATTTATTAGCGGCGCTATCTGATAACTCAGGCGAAAGAAATTTATAAATGATATTCATCATGTCTTGAATTCGATTTGAATCTTGATAAAAATTTTTAAATCCCTTTTGGATAATTTCATTGAACAATTCTCCACCATATTGTAACACTTGATTATCAGTAGCTCTTAATAAAATTTCTTTTAGGATGGGGAATACGTATGAGAAGATTTCTTGGGGTAAATCGTCTTTGCAGGATCTGATTATTATGGTTAAAAAATCTAACGCGAGTATTAAATCTGAATTGTATTCTCCATTACTCTCTTTCATGATGTTTAATAATGTAGGTAATGTGGATCCGCAAATGGTTATATAATTCTGTAATTCTAGATCTTGCAACAATGTAGTCAAGCAATCAGAACTATCACAAACCAATTGAATATTATGAGTATCTTTGAACGCAATTTTTAGTATCAAATTGATGGTGTCTGTTGATGCTGCTTGATTTGTATTTATAACAATGGCTTGATTTATTGCTTCCAATAATACAGGTAAGCCATCTTCATCGCAGTCATTGATTAATGATGAGCATATTTCGAATATTGCTTGTTGAATCGGACTATCGAGCTGTTGATATTCTATAACCTGATCATATGGAATGCAACTGACCAAAGCAGAAACTTTTATGAACGGCTCGCTTTTTTCTGCAAAATAAATCATATTTGTAAATACTCGTTTAGCTTCATCATTTGAGAATTTTTCAAAATATTTTGGAAGTAGTATAAAACACCTTGAAGTTACAATACATTCATTAGATATAAGATTTGTGAAAGTTGTCAAATCAGGGATGTTCAGTATCTCAGAATCCCCACTCATTATGGCTTCTAATATGTACAACTCTGCCTCGAGTGTTCTCCAATTTTGGACATCCAAACTTTGTACAACTTCAATAAATATAATGTTTGCATCTTTATCGTTAAGTTCAGTCAAAAATTCAAAAACAGATTCTCTGACATTTCGACTAAGAGACAAACCCGAAACATCGCTCACGTAAGTATTCAAATCAGATTCGTAATCATTGATTCTTTCATTTGGTAATATACAACATTTCACAAGATTTTTGACAATTGATACATCATTGATAGCTAAATCGTGTTGTATGTTGGCCATCGTCAGTATTATTTCTATGATAACATTGTTTAGAGTTGTCAAATCGGAGGAATTAAGTGCAGCTTCCTCATAAACGGGTGAAACAATGTATAAATCTTGAAGTGACAAGTACAATAATTCTGATTTCAAGTTTAATGCAATCTTGTTGTGAAATTCACCAAGTATCGAGCTGATGACTTTGTAAACTGAACTTTTCAATTTTAAGTCACTCTGAGACAATAAGGATTTAAAAACAAGCAATGAATTATTTATACCATCAATGACAAATTGCTTTCTTGAATCATTATTAAATGCTTCTGGACTTTTCAAAATATCCAACACGCTTTCATATAATGTGATGCACTGTATTTTGACAGAGACACTCAAGTCCCGAGTCAAGATATTATTTAGATGGTTAACAATTTGATTTCCTATGCCACCTTCCCAAAATTGATCCTCGTTTATAAAATCATCGAATAAATCGGTCAACACTTGTAGACCACCCAGTAATGCATTTTCATTTTCAAAATTTGTCGTTGCAATGTATAATCGATTCAACAAATCTGGCCATTCATCTGGAAAGTCGGAATAAGCAATTTGGGTTATACAATAGGCAGCTCCACTCCGTATTTTTGATTCGTTAGTAGTTATTGCCAACTCCATTAATTTGGTTTTGATAACTTGTTTTATTTCCTGATTTATTGGGGGGCCAACAAACGATTTAAATGCTAATGACCAATATTGAGGTACAATTCTTCTTAGATTTAATAAGCATGATTGTCTGATATCTATAGTAATAGATGGACTGGTAGCTTGCTCAATTAAAAAGTACGATACCTGCGATGGATCTTGTTTGAGAAGTTGATTAAATTTTAGCTCAGAGTCTATTCTTATATTATTGTCAGGATTGTTTAGATCCACAATCAATGCCAATAAATCAGACATTTAGTTACTGATTGAAAAAAAAAAAAAAAAAATTCGCGTCTCTATTTCAATGCACGAAAGAAATGAAAATAGTTGATAATTTATTAATTAAGAGCTATCTGAGTCTACTCTATCTATATGTTCTACCAGTGGTTTTTCAATATCAGCATGGGCTTCATCTCTACGACGTATTTCTTTTTCGATTTTGACGACTCTCCATGGAGCGTTGACGGGGCATTTGTTGAACATTTCATTGATTTCCTCCAAACTTTTACCTCTGGTTTCTGGGTAAAATATGTAGGCCACTATTCCCATGCAAAAGTTGATACAAGCAAACACACAGTAAGTGTAGTATTTAATGTTTCCAAACATTATCGGCGTCACCATCACGATCAAAAAGTTAAATATCCAATTACAACATGTAGATAAACCTGCTACAGCTGCTCTAGAACTCAAAGGACTAATTTCTGGTGGGTACAACCATGTACAGCCCAAATAGGAAACTCCAAAAATACTATTGAAAACGAATAAAAACACTGCTGCTGCTACACCTGCTTGAGAACTCGACTCTCCTTTGTCAGTTTTAATTTGAGCTTGCCAACCAGCTATAGTCAAAGCCATCATTGTTAAAGCTTGACCAAAAGCTCCCATTATAAGCAATTTTCTTCTACCAAACCATCTATGATCAACAATGAAAATTCCAACAATAGAAGCTAAAAAGTATTCTGTCCCATTACAAGCAGCTAAAATTCTACTATTAAATGGAGACATGTGAATGTACTTTTCAAAAATGGTGCCGGCATAATAAGTGATTAAATTAATACCTGATATTTGTTGCATAATCTGTGACCAACATGCTAAACTTAATCTGTGAAAATTTCTTGCCGGACCCTGTTTGATTAATTCAGAAATATTGAAGCCAACACTTACACTTCTTTCCAATTCTATAGCGCTTTGAATTTCTGTCAATTGTTGAGTGATTTTTTCATCATGTTCTGGTAAACCATAAATGGCAGAGAACACTATTCTTGCATCATGTGCCCTTCCTTTACTCATTAACCATCTTGGACTTTCTGGAAGCTTGAAGCAAAAAAAAATCAATCCAATCGGAAATACAACTTGTAATATAATTGGAATTCTCCATGCAATTCCTCTTGGATCATCAGATACTTTGGTTATGAAATAAAATCCAAAGTCAATCCAATAAGAAATAGCAATTCCAGCAGTGATCAAACTACCTTCCATCATAATTAGTCTACCTCTTGATTTAGCTTTACTTAATTCGGCTTGCCACACAGGAACTGTGGCGGTTAAGTATCCAGTTCCGAATCCAGTAATTACTCTACTTATTGCCAAATGAGTTATGTTGTAAGCAGTGGCCTGAAGCACAGCACCAATTATTACAATCACCGAGCCCAAAAATATTAATTTCAATCTTCCAAACCTGTCAGCTAAAAATATGGTGGACAACGCAGTTAAACAACATCCAATTTCATATATTCCGATAACCGTACCTTGAAGAGTTTCACTGTGTCTAGTGTTTTCAGTGATTTGAGGAAATTGACGTTCGAAACTTGATAACGTCAACAACGAACCCATAACTCCTTGATCGTATCCAAATAGCAAAAAACCTACACCAGCAAAGGTAGCTATAACGTAGTTCAACTTGCTACCACTCATTCCTATAAATTTATGAGTTTCACCGTCGTCTTGAGAATTAATATCATTGTTGGATGCAACTTTAGAATCTTTTGAACTTGAATCTTCAAGGAAAAGATCCTGAGAAGGTTTACTATCTGTTTCTAAGCTCATTCGATGGTAAAAACTCGATTAGGGAAAATCATTGTTTATATATACATTTGCGGAAATTGCAAAAGTGTTACATCATAGGAATATAAACTGCAAGTTTACTTGCGGCAATCGAAGTGAAAAAATGAAAGAGTTATGAGCCCAAGCTAAACACAAAATGAATTGTCTGGAGAAAAACAATAAAAGATGGAAACTAAATACATTAGGTTGTCGAGGATATCACGAGGAATTAATTTGACCTCGATCTAAATTTTTATTCAATGAATAGCTGCAGTTAAGAAGTATAAAGAAGGATTGTGTTAAACTTTTTGACGTAATTATATTTCTCAATTTATTGCGAGCAATTACAATTTGGCCTATGGTGGGGTTGACGCTGTTGAAAATATTTTTCCCCAACACGCATACGGCGCTAAACAAGTTATTTTTGTTTACTTTTTTTCGGACATCTTTTACAATTGTATTCCATATAAACATTCGTTATGCATTAAATTTGTAACTAGGAAAACTTATACAATTTATTCAAGAATTGAAAACATTACATTCGTCTTTGACTTTTAAACTGATGCTTCTTCGACTTCAACTAAATCAGCTTTACCAACGGATGAATTAGAATCGTGGGCATCTTCTCTAAAAGCGTGTTCGGTAGGAACGAAACCAACTGATTTTCTTGCATTTGGAACTTTCAAGTATAATTCATCAACTTGTTCTAAGGTTAAGTTCTTGGTTTCATAAACAAAGAAGTAAACGAAAAGTCCACCGATGACATTACAACCACCCCAGATAAAAAACACTTTCGAACCTAAATCGGCATTACCTGGACCTGAATCAACCATGTATGGAGTAGCATAACCAATACCCCAATTCCAAATCCAGTTGGATGCGGTACATAAAGCAATTGATTTTTGTCTGACATTTAATGCGTAAGATTCTGCAACGACTGCCCAACAGAGCGGACCCCAGGTAGCAGCAAAAGCAGCAATAAAAATACATGTGAAACCAACTAAACATTGATTGGCAGCTTGTGAGGTACTTGCGACTCCAACAATAGCAATGATTAATTGGGAAACAGACATAACAACACTACCGGCTAACAAAAGATTTCTTCTACCCCAGACCTCAATTAATATAATACCTGGAACAGTCATACCAACATTGACAATGTTAGTTGCCAATTGGATTAAAAATGGATTACTAATACCACTCTTTTGGAAAAATTGTGTACCATAGTAAAAAATGAAATTGATACCAGTTAATTGTTGCAAGGCTTGTATGATGACTCCCATGAATAATCTTTGATGTTGTTTATTGACGTTTTTAAAGACTTGACCCCAGGTGGCTGAACCGTATTGACTTTCAAAATCAAAATTGGCTTTGATGTCTTCATATTCTTCTTCTAAATCTGGATGATCTATTGGTAAATTTCTAATTGTTTTCAATGATTGTTTGGCTTTCACTTCGTTATCTTTTGAAACCCAGAATCTAGGTGTTTCAGGAAGGAAAATCATACCAACACCAAGGATTAAAGCCCAAGCAAATTGTATAGCGATTGGGATTCTGTAACTACCAGAATCGTTTCTGTTGGATACACCCTTGTTTACACAAGCAGCTATGAAAAGACCCCAAGTAATAGCCCATTGATATGATGAAACAACAGCACCACGCAGCCATTTAGGAGTAACTTCACCAATGTATAACGGTATAACTGATGAGATCAAACCAACACCAAAACCAGCAATAGCTCTACCAGCAATTAAAAGTTTTTGCTCGGTAGCAATTGTTTGTAACAAAACTCCTAAGTTGAAAACAATCAAAGTAGATAAAATTAAAGTCCATCTTCTACCAATTCTATCAGAAGGAATTGTAGCAAACAAGGAACCGAAAAAAGTTCCAACGGATAAAATGGAGACAATCAATGATGATTCTCCAGAGGTGAAAGTGTAATCGTTTTTAGCGTGTGCAAAATGTTCTTTAACGTATCCCATACTCATGATACCAGAAATAGTACCAGTGTCATAACCAAATAAGAACCCACCAAAAGCAGCAAAAAGCCCCATGTAGATTCCTCTAGCTGAAGAACCGGACTTTCTATCACCAAAGTTTATGTATTTTTGTAAAAGCTTACTATCTTCTAAACCCATTATTAAGCTTGTATGTTTGTAGATGAAAATTCAATCTGGCAAAATTATGGCTCTATTTATACATTTTTTGTTCATACCCCAGCCGTAAATAGCATCGTAAAATTTACGTTGCTCCAGAGCAAATCTCAGATTAAAACCTGAATGAATTATAATATCTTTTAGAAATTTTGCATAAGTGCTATAATTTTGTGTCATTTGTATGGAAAAATTTTTTAACGCGTAGAGTCGAAATCTAAAGGGCTGACAATAACTACAATTAGTTGTTTTGGTTTGGGCAAATCAAAATCTGAAGACCAAACGTATAATAGTATCAAAACGTAGAATAGTTTGGTGTTATCTATCATGAACATAACATTTTTAAAAAGATTACAGAACTTTAATTTCATGAATAAACGGCTTGATTAATCGCTCTCTCTTTTTTTTCTATACCTAAAATTAAACTTAACATGAGGAGAACAATAGGAAAAAATATTTACGGTATAAAATTTTGTGGGGATTCTTGATGCACACTTTCTTAATAATTATTCCGCCTTGGTTTTTAAAATACAAACGAGAAGATAGTACCAAAACCAATCCCGTAAGAAGCTCCTACTAAGGTAATATCATGCTGCATTTAATGCAACATCTCATATCGTAGTATCCAAAATCTAGCGGTTGAAAACTTAAATGTTTTTTATTCTCGGATTATAGTTAATCCTGTTGATTGGCTAGAATTCTTCCTGGTGGAAAATTTTTCCTTGGCATTGGTATGTTACACAAAAGAGTTTTAGATTTACCCCCACATCGTTCTTGATCATCCTGTTACATAATTTGTATATTCATAAAAATTTGTTGAATGAAACTAAATTATCTGGCAGAAATAACCTGTGTGACATCAGAGTCAATCAGGTTCATGAATTCATCCATTCTCGCATGTTGTGGCTTCCAGCCAATCTTGTAAGCGTTCTTACCTCTACAGCGCGAGTTGGTGCCCCAATAATTGGGACTCATTTTGTCATCATTTAAATTGGACACTTGATCAGGAGTCAAAGAGACTACTTGTGGCGTGTCGATGATGTTTTTCGAGTTTAGTTTTTTACCAACAACTTCTGCAACTTGTTTCCATGTATGTTCCACGGGTGTCTTTTCATCATAGGCACCAAAATAATATCCTTCCTTATTCTTTGGAATCTTTTCATTAGACATCATTTTTTGCAATACTAATAAATACAATTGTCCCAAGTCCTTGATATGGATATGACTCCAGATATAATTGCCTGAATACACAGTGTAGGCTTGTCCATTCTTGATGCTGCTTTTAATAAGATAAGGAATTTGAAATGAATTTTTATGATCATATCCATCACTGGTCCCAAAAATGGTGGAGGGACAGATGATTGCAGTCTCAACGTTTGGGTTTTTATCATGGATTGAAAGAATCATATCATCAACTTTCTTATGAGGTTGTGACTCGGGTAATGATAAAACGCTTTTGATGTCATCATCGTTATAGACCTTTTCAGTGGGACCGTTTGTTCTTGATATTTTATCGCAAAGAACTGCTGCTCCTGAATTGTGGATTAAAATTTTCTTGGTCTTGGTTTGAACCAAAGCTTCAGCGATAGCCTTGGCGCTTGAGTAATGATCTGTACAAGCTGCATTAATGATGATATCATTTTCATCGACCATTTTTTTCAATAATGCAGAATCATCCAAATGACCAATTACCGTTTTAACGGATGAAGGTAATTTCTTAGCCTTCATTTCATTTCGAACCAAAGCCGTGATTTGAAATTTGCCATGGGCGAGTAATTGATGTAACACTTCACCTCCAATATATCCTGTAGCTCCTGTAAGAAAAACTTTATTCATCATGTTGTACCGCTCAAAACAATTGAATTACTTTGTTTTTATATTGCTGCAAAAAGTGAATTCATGTATCATCCCTGAGTCGTAACATTATGCGAATTACTAACGTACATCTGATATTGCAAGTCATCAAAAGTATCGGACTCTATATTTGTTGTGCCCAAGAGTATCAGACTCTATGTTTGCTGTCTTCAAGAGTATCAAACTTTGTATATGTTGTCATCAACTTGCATGGTATTTAAATAATACCGGGGAACCTGTATACGTGGTATCACAACAGTGTTTTGAACGCTCACTTCAAAAAAATTGGTAATACTTTACTTCTGAACCCGTTCTACCTGCAAACAAGTGTCTTCTAAAGTTCACGTAACAAGTGAAAACATATTGATTGTTATTAACGACAGTTTTGTGCTTTCTTTTTATTTTTACATGTAGATAATGATCACACAAGGTAACAGGTCAAAAAGTGGATCTAGAATTTTAAGACCACAGAACAATTGTGGAATTGGTGGGGCGATGCAACCATCAATCAAAAAAGCTACACAAAACGAAGTACCCAAACTGTACATCACAAATCCTACCAACATAGAAAGAAAAATTAAGACCTACCAACAGAGAAATAAATAAAGACACTGGCCCAGGTTTTCCTATAGAAACTAAGTAGTTTATATAATTTTTAACCTTAATAGATACGCTAAGAAACAAAAATTGATATTTCTACAAAATTGACTCAGAAATCAGTAAGCATGAATACAAATCTTATTAATATAGATTACGTAAATTTTATACATTAAGCGCGCTATTGAAAATAACATAGGTTTGCAGTACATAGATTATAAAAGAATTACATGAATCGTGTTGTAAGTACCCAACTCTAGATAGCGCAATCTAAACAGGACCAAATAATCACCATCCAAACGATTCGGTATGTAAATAAATTTCTTCGATATTTGTGGCTCTAAAATCGTTATTGAAAATCAATGATTGCAATTCCGAAACTGAGCTACTAACCTCTCTCTTCATTGAATCACTACCAGAACATACAAACAAGTTTCTCACTGATAATGTGTTAGTTAATCTCAGGATGATATTTTTAATTGCTGGTTTTCCATAAATGCATTTATAATGAATTTTGTCGTCAATGGACTTTTCATCGGTTTGAGTTTCACAAACATAAATCTGTACATCCAATCTATTACCCAACAACTCTTGACGAGAGTCCAATTTTTCTTTTACCCAGTTGACATCATCAACGTTTCGAACAATCCATATGAATGAAATGTACTTAGCTAAAGTGCTTTCATTACTCAAGTAGGATAAAAATGGTAAAGTGGCTGTAACACCGCTACCTGATGCAATCAACACAACTCTCTCGAATGATTTTGAATCTCTGAATGTACCTCCGTATGGACCATCAATGTAAACACTTTTTTCTGCTGTCAATTTACTATCCAATTCTTTAAAATGAGTTCTTGTCAAACCACGTTTTGGGATCACTATAAATTTCATACCTTTATCGTCATTCTTTGATGATGCAATTGAAAATGGATGACTGTCAAGGAAATTCAAATCAGCAAATCTCAAAAAACAGTGTTGACCAGGTTGCCATTTATAATCTTTGACATTTTCAATGATAATCTCATAAACATTGTCATTCAATCTAGTCATTTGAGCTTTTCTTGATCTTAAAAACATCGAATTTGGTTTGAATGCAGTTTTTACGAGGATCCTGTAGATCAATTGAGCTCCCCAAAAAGCCAATGCTCCCCACATGTAATCATCCGCACCCAACGATTTATTTATATGCCAAATCAAAGTACCAAAATAAGCAATACCCATCATCCAATGCAAATGCAAAAATATCTCATAGAAATATTTTCTAATCCATGCTTTTGATAGTGTACATAACAATCCTAGTAATATTAATGGTGGTATTCCACTTTTGTAATATATATCACTTGTAAAATTCATATTTAAATGGCTAGCGCCACCTTCGACCAAATCTTGGTGAACAAATGGCACGACGTGAATGATACTCAACACAAACGCACATACCCCTACGTATTGATGGAACACGTTTAATTTTTCATAACTTATACCAGTCAACAAAGTGATGGCATTCGATTTACCTGCTAAAATGTAAATGAATGGGGTTAATGCCGTAGCCATCATACCTGCACGAACCGCCAATGGTGGAGATCCAAATCCACTACAGCTACGGTACCAAAAGTGTGGAACCAAACAATAACACAATAAATATAATGCACTCACCATCATATACAAAGTTGACCCTACTGAATTTGGAAACGAAAAGTAAGTAAACAATTTAGGTACTTGCTTGTACCCAATAAATCTACAATATGCAATCGAAACATCCACAAACGAGGTTACACCATTCGACAGCTGTTTCAGCTTATATGAAGTATCTCGTATTCTATAATACACATGTTTCAACATCGCAATAAATATGGTCACCACTCCGAAATATATCGTATATTTCGCGTATTTCAGCTGGGAAGCCCACGGCACTTGAGCCTGCAGCTGTTTCTGATACATCATGTAAGTGGAATCAGACATGTCGGCAAGACAATCAAGCCCCTTGTATTTAACACCCATTGTTATAGATTGTTACTATCAATCAAACAATAATTGGAGAATTTCAACATTTTATACCAATGGGTGCTGGGAAATAGTAAGCAATATTCATGTAACCGTTTAGAGATGGGAAATTTGCTCACTGAAAATTAATTTTGTGTAATGTTCTCTATAAAAGTTTATTTACAGGAATCGGACCGAGATGCTACCAATATCAGCATACCATCGATGTGAGACCGTTAGTCCAGGTATATGAGCCGAGAACTAATACCGTGACTGCGAAACTACCCATAATTGAAATTGTACCATATCTGTAGCTCAAGAGTGTTTTCAAACCAAATAACTCGGCAACAAATGTACTAACCGTGGTTAAAGCACCACAGAAACCATCATCTAGACCAACAAGTACGTAACATGAAATAATTGACTCGGATATTCTTTCCCCATTCGGACGGATGCCTCTACCTAGAATTGTAAATATGCTCAATAATAAAGTCCCCATAACATTGGCTACAAATGTTCCAAAGGGAAAGTTTGCCACTTTATTATTTAAATATTTGGATAGGTAGAACCGGAGTAAAGCTCCAAATGGGGCGAAAAACATTGAGAATGTCCAATCTCTCCAATTCAGCTCGCAACCGATCAAGACGACAATCACTATAAACATACAAAATCCTAAACCCAGTGATATCACTTCTAATATTTTATAGGATCTTTGAGATATTGGTGGTAGATACGAGTCAACTACCATCAGAAGTTGTTTACCCATGTGAAACCCCATTACGGATAAACTGAATTGTGCCAAAATCACAGCCAAAAATTCCATTATACCATAAGCTGAATTGGGGTAATCAAATGGTGTGTTTTTCATGGGTCCTGTTCTTACAGCTGTATTGGAAGCTTTGAAAAATGCCTCTAAAATCACCGAAGAAAATGATGAACAAGTACCGCAAAATCCAGTAGCTAGTCCCACATATAATGGAATGACGCTTTTGCTTGGAAATCTATTTTGTTGTAGTAAATTCATCCACACAGATTCACCATCTACTAGTAGACCCATCACTAAACAAGCAGTGAAATTGGCCCAAATGACGCCAGATAAATACGATCCATCATACGTCGTTAGCACAACTAAGCCCTTTCTAGCTAGGACTCCCCATATTGAGCCGTGAGTTATATTTAGAATAATCAGTATGTATACCCCCGATTTATTGTCAATGTTGAAACTTGATTTTTCACTTTTGAACCCTGCTGGTAGATTTGAAGCAATTGATTCTGCCTCCAGGTCTTCAGCATCTGAGATGATTCTACGCTCCAACTCTCGCTCATCTTGTGTGTGATTATTTTGGGACATTTAGTGTGAGCTTCTTTTTTTCGTCTTTAAAGCGAGATATCAGTTATCTAATCAGTCATGACCATTCTACTATGGTTGGTGACTATGGCATTAATGATCCATTCCATCATGGCTTCCAGTGATGAGACGGATCCAGTACCAACCTCAATCATAGATGTGCTATCTTCACAGCCTCAATTTTCATATTTTTTACGACACATTCAACGACACGGTCTCATACCCAAACTAAACCTAATGCAAAATGTTACTTTGTTAGCTCCGATAAATCTGGCATTTGTCAATGAGAAAGACATTGAATGGGATAATAGGCAACTTCTACGCTACATCGTGGATCAAAAATTCAGAGTGGGATACATGAACAATCAAGATATGGTTTTTAAAACACTATATAAAATTAATGACGACTACTACACGATCAAGGTGAGTCCTGATGTTCAAACTTCAGAATACGTCATTGATGATATAGCAAGTATAGTGGAAGAGGATATGTATTCGAAGCATCAATATTCGTTCATACAAGGTATTGATCAATTACTACCTTTAAAACCTAGTTTATGTGATGTATTGTTAAGCTCAAACATATCTGAAATATCAATTGTAAGTAACATTTTTCAACTGATCTTTTTGGAAAATAACAAATCATGTGAATCTTTTGTAAAAGGTTATAAAACATTCATGTTGCCATCGGATGACTTTATATTGTCATCACTTTCGAATATCGAATTAAAGTACTATTTGTTGAATTATAATACTCAAAAGGGGACTAAGATAAAAACCACTCAAGAAGCAATTACAGAAGTGGACAATGATGTGATATCTTTAATTGAAAATCTAATGTTTCCGGAATTGATATTTGGCGTAAACAATACAAACGTAAAAAGCAAATCAAAAAACGGCCTCAAACATGATGTCAGCATGAAACATAATCAACTAGGCTTGGGTTTACTAACAGCAAATCATTCTTATTTGGTGGCTGATGGAGCCATACACGTATTCAACGATGGTGATTCTTTTTTCAAAGATCTTGAGATACCTACAGCTGAAATGATTGCCAGGAAATCACTCTTTGCATTGAATTTTTCAAATTTCGTGAAGGAATTGAACTTTAGATCATTGAACTATTTGATTGACGGAAAAACGGCTAATCAAAGTATAATTTTAGATATCAATGAACGTGATGATATAGATGATGAAGAAGTAGGTGCATCATTCAGTTCAAAGCAAAATTTGTTATACGGTTTTGTTGATCAAAAAGTGGAACTTGAAGAAAACATTCATATCCTAGCTGATTCAAAACTATGCTCCAACAAAAAGATTGGAGGCTGTTTTAAAATAAAATTTTCATCGGTGCTGAATAATTCAACCATGAATGATGAGATTGATATAATCAAGTCTATAAAAATAGCAAATGAAAGTATAATTCACATCGGGAACGATGAACTCACTCCGCCACTTAATTTGAAACATTCTTTAGGGGATTTGATATCAAACGGAGCTATATTTCGACACCTAGATGATATTGAAATTGACAGAAAAACTTGTTTGCAAACTTTAGGCTATTTGAACAATTTTGACCTTTATTCTCTAGATGATAATGATCAAGGCTACACTGTTTTTCTACCCTGTGCCACAAAATTCATCCAAGCGAAGAAAAATATAGGTTTATGGTCAGATTTAGGGTTAGTTTTAGATTACCTTGAATCGAATCCAAAAGTATTCAAAAAGATAATCAAAGGGTTATTCTTAAACGGTGTTGTTTATTCAGATTTCAAACAAGATAAAGTTTTTAAAAATTTGAATAGTCAAAAAATTGATATCAAGGGTAAGAAGAATAATCAAAATAACCGTTTAACTTTGAACAATACTGAGATTGATGTTGAACTCAATTCGGAAATCTTATTCAACCAAGGAGTGATCCATGTACTTGATAGGATATTGCTACCCGATGATTTCACGATATCTATAAAAGATTTAATCAAAACAACTCATGATTCAAATTTTCCTAATCATTCAATAGAGGATTTGATTAAACTACATCCGAAATTTGAGAATTTTTTTACTGGAAAAAAGCCTTATTCTTTATTGGTCCCTACTGCTGAGTCATTAAAGGATTCAAATATCACAACTTCGTTTTCCGATTTATTACGATTTATAGAATTTCACTTGATACCTAATGATGACGTGAACATGATTCTCGATTGCATCCAGGACAATCCTTTATACAATGGGTCCACGATAAGAACCAACTTGAGTGAAGGTGGATTAGTATGCAGACATAAACCGCATACGGATAAAGTTCTTTTGCAATTGAAGAAAATTTCAAATCAAACAACAGATTTTGAAACAGAATCTTATAACAAAGATCATGAGGTCAGGTTATTGAAGCATGGATGTACATCCGAATACAAAGGCTCCTTAAATGGTATATCCTGTATATTTTTGATTGAAAAGCCTTTGAATTTAGATTGGTTCAAGGATTCAAAGCGTGGAGACAATTTTTTGCACATACACTTGGGTTTTGTGAGTGTTGGAGTTGGGATAATTCTTGGTTTGATCATCTTTGGTGGTGTCATGATTGGTTTAGTGTTTTGCACGGGTCAAAGAAGGTTTGCTCCCAAAGACGATGAATTTTATCCACGAGCAGATTCAGGATTTATGAGTGTTTTAACAGACGAGGATGAGTATCTTCCTTATGATCACGGATATGAAACTGATGTCGATGTATTGAGGAACGAAAATGATGCTTTACTACCCAAAAGAAAGAAAAGAAATAAGAAAACTCCAAATTATTACGGAGCCACAACAGATAAAAACCGTGCATTCACTGAGATGCCTAAAGCCACGTTACCTAGGGATATTGGTAACGTCAAAGAAACTTTAAATAGAGATCGAAATATTCCTGGATACTCCCAGTTTTAATATAGAAACTTTTTCTGTGCAGATACAAGAAGGAAAAAAAAAAAAATTTAAATTTCAGTATTTAACATGTCTGATCAAATACCCGTTGAAGAACAGGAAATATCCAATCAGTATCAGCAGCAGCATGAAGACATGATGGCTGCTAAAGCTCAGGAGTTGGAGAGAGAGGCTGCTAGATTACGAGAATTGAATTCTCAATTAAATTCCGAAACTTCAACCACCGAATTCACCCCACCGACAGATGAGGAAAAAAGAGACATAGATTCAAGGTCAATATACATTGGGAATGTTGACTACGGTTCGACTCCATTGGAAATACAGCAACATTTTTCCAGTGCTGGTACTGTGAATAGAGTCACCATATTGATGAATAAGTTCACGGGTCAACCTAAGGGGTTCGCATATTTGGAATTCACCGACGTTGATGGTGTAAATAAAGCAGTAGCCACATTGGATGGATCGACATTTAGAGATCGTCAATTAAAAGTTCTGGCTAAAAGAACAAACATACCTGGTATCAGCATAAAACGTGGCGTTATGAGAGGAAGAGGAAGAGGTAGAGGTACAAGAGGAAGAGGTCCGTTCAGAGGAAGAATGTCTGCTTACAATTCTGCAAGGGGTCCAGGTGGTCAGGCGAGATTCACTCCATATTAAATAAAAAAAGTATGAGATGATCCTACACTCACTTTGAAGTTTTATATAAGTTATATTTGTATTACTAAATTTCCAATCAATTATTTTTTAAGTGTTCTAACATTTGCCTCTTTTGCAATCTCAGACAAGTCAGTTTTACCATCAATTTTCAATCCTTCAATGACACCAGCAATATCTTTCTCTTTCATGCCTTGTTCAAATTTGAACTTACACTGAGTGGAATTAATCTCTATTTTTAATCCCGTTATAGCCTTTTGCATGATTTTCAAATAGTTTTCCGGAGCGTCGCTCACTTTCCAAACATTTTCTTTACCTGATTCTTGTTGGTTTGTGAGATGGTTCAATTGGTCTCTTACAAAATCAAAATCATCAATCACAGTTGACGAGCCGTAGATGTGGACAGTTGCAAAATCCCAGGTTGGCACGTATTTGTGAGTCTCAGCTTTACCTGGGTAATAACTCGGTGTGATGTATGTATTGTTTGATTGGAAAATCAATAATACGTTAGAGTTGTTTTGTAAACTAGGTAATTGGTGATTGGACTTAGCGACGTGTGCTATCAAATAGTGCTTATCGTTTTCTTGTTTCAAGAAAAATGGTATATGATTTGCAATTATCTGACCTTCATCATCTGTCGTTACAATAGTAGCTAACGGATAGTTCTTGACTAGGTATTCTACTTGATCCCAATTCTGTTCAAGGTATTTTTTAGGAATATACATCTTGATTGAAGAGCAATGAGTAATGTAGCATCTTTATATATGTCCAACGAGATTACACCAATTCCTGATTAGTCATACCGCTGAAGAAGGAAGTTGTTTCCGCTTGAAAAAATGTTATCTAAAGCCAACGCGGCATGAACTAAATACGTCAACTCTTACAAAATAGTGCAATTACCTCTATCACGAGCCATCACTACGCAAGCTGTTGTGTGATAACAATCGATATGTTACAACGGAGTCAAGTCACTTGTTTGAAAACGCAGTATAGCTTTATACTTTGAGTGTTTAACAAATGGATAAGATGAAGTGCTAAATTTAACAGCTGCATCAACCTGAGTACGAGTTAATGTTTAAATCACTGATTTACAATGTCATTTTTAATTGGTTGACCTTAGTAAGTTATTGTTGAAAGATCTGGTTGGGGCGTGAGCTGTGTCAGTATCTCTGATTGTCAAGGTTTGTTACGCAGTTTTTAATGTTTTGCAGCTAGAGATTCAAAGAGAATTTAACAAGAGTTGTTATATTTTAGAAACGATGAATTATCAGCCTTTATGAAAGTGCTAAAATCAGGGACAGAATTTTTAATGGAATTCTCTTTTGACTCAAAATTGTCGTAGTCCTTTAACAAGGTCTAGGTCATGGGCACATTGCAAAGAATAATAATTATTTTGTAATTGAACAGTCACCCAATTATTCCAACACGGTTTATGGTTGTATTCAAACAAGGCTCAATTGTCTTGTTCTGTTCTAGATGTGTGTGCTACGATTGTAACCAACTTTGAGGCTTCCATGGCTATTTTAGACGTGTCGAAGGTGAAATTTTGATAGCCATGATTTTGCTTGGATTTGATTGAACAATTGGGTTAACTGACTAAATCAAACAAAGGCAAG
This sequence comes from Insectozyma chauliodis, assembly GCA_030557115.1. Classification (NCBI taxonomy): domain Eukaryota; kingdom Fungi; phylum Ascomycota; class Pichiomycetes; order Serinales; family Debaryomycetaceae; genus Insectozyma; species Insectozyma chauliodis. Next base: position 29,037 of record JAKTVI010000036.1, on the reverse strand, counting down.
TTATCTTTCAATGCCTCGATTAGGTGTATTAGGACCACCAAACATGCTTTAACTGCTGAAGCAAAAACATGAGATCTTTCGAACTCACAAATATTCAGTTATTTCTTGCCTTTTAAAGCTGCTGTATTTCCAGTAATTAATAAATTTCCATAGCTATAAAACAAAGGTTCAATGTCCATTTTACAAGTACTGCTCAGTATACACGGCTAGTCTATTACACTTCAGACATGATGCTGAAATGGTGATTTGATGGGTATGGCGCTATTTTACATCGTATTTGCAAAATGTCATTATAGGTGGCGTTGTTCTGCTTTTGTAAGCGCTTAAACCAATTTGCAGCCAAACAAAAGTTTACAAAATTTTTTGTTTGCATCACTGTTTAACAAACATGTTTTCCGAATTCACCATTTTTAAATTACTATTGTCATTCAAATCTTTTACCTCGATCTTGAATTCGATTTGACACCAGTTGTGTCGTCGATACTGTCTTTGGTGATTTGGGCTCTTCCAATGCTGGCGTTGTTAACCATGTTGGATTTGAACCCGAACTTGTAGAAGAACGTTCAAAGGATCAGGGTGAAGTCAAGGGAGGTAAAGATATTGTTGGGGAATCTTTGAAGACATCCTTTCCTGGTATTTTCAAAAACAGAGTATTCAAAAATTTAAGCTCTGTTAAAGAAAAATCAACCTCAGCGTTTGATTTAAAAAAAAAATTGACTTAAGTTTTAATGTCCACGACGCAATTACAGGTGTTAGTGAACTTGATGAAAAGAAGTCTAAGTAGCCGTATTAGTTTGAATCCGAGTTTTCGAAAAATTTAGTCGAAAGAAGAAATGAGACACATGCGATGCGCAAAACAATAACACGAATACTAATGCTATTCAAAGCGAATTGCTAAACGAAAACCAATACCATTTGTTGTTGAAGGTGTCCAACACATAGAATAGGCTGAAATAGATTTTTCATATAGATTTGTAACCAATATTGACTTTGATGGAACTGAAGTTGTGGTCGATTGCGATCCAATCGAAGATGAAGCATTATTTTATGGCAGTTTCAATAACATTGCAGTTGAAGCAAAAGTTGAACATACTAGTTAAGTACAAAACAAAGTTGAAGACAAAAGTTCAAAAAAGTGAAGAAGACAATGTTGCTTTACTTGAACAAATGTACAAAGATTGCTTGTTGATAAGATCAAAGAAATCAGTTTGTTCAAAAAGACTATCAAATAAGCTTATTCGAAGGCTTCAGAAAACGAAGCAATCATAAGTGAATTAGGATGAAAATTCACTGATAAAAATTGTTCAAATCATCACAAGAGTAAGTTGATTAGAAACCAAGATATGCTACTCTTTAATGGTGAATCAAGACTTGTTAACATTGAAAAGTTATACGTCTCAATTGATGGTCAGAATCTGGATGGTTAGGAGGCTGTACTACAATTGAATACATTATCAAAGCCGGAGACTGTCTTGCATACCAGTTCATCGAAAGAGCCATCGACAAACTTGTTGACAAATGATTACAAAAAGCCATCAGATGAATCATCAAGTAAGATTTCTAGTGAACTATCAAAAAAGACATTTGAAGAAGTATCAAGTCAAACACTAAATAGTACTTCCAATGATACATCTAAAAAAATTTCAGGTAAATCGTCTGTAACGACTTTTGAAGGATTAACAGAACAGATACTGGGTGATGATTTTGATATTACATGTGGTAATTCATCAATATCGAGAGATAAATTAAAAAAATTATGGAAAATGGAACTACCAGAAACTATACCAAGAGATGCGTCAAAAGAACTCCAAGCAGGCCTACTAGACTATACAACAAATTATTTGGAAAGCTGAGCGAAGAAGAGGAGAATATATCTGCAACAGTTGATTTACTAATTGAAACATCAAAGAAGACTTTACAGGAAATATATGATGAGTCATCATATACTGGACTTAATCCGTTCAATGCCTGTATCAACGAAAACGAAGAATTTATTATTAAAGCAAGAGGCAACAGTTTGTGAGAGATGGATTGCAATTTTATGGTCCTACTTACAAAGCATCTTATTTCCAAATTTTGAGGAATAATTTATAGACTGGGAAAGTCAGCCAAATCCAGAAAGTTGAAACACGATTTTGGAAGAGAAGAAAACAACCTTCAATTCCCTTGATTATATCATCGCCGATAACAAATGTTCAAACCATTACAACTTTAGAAAATTTTGAATGGGATACATCTATTAAACCATTGGATTGCTTGTGTACAAATCCGGCAGACATTCATAAGCGGGTAGATGAGCACGGAATAACCAGAATGGTTTTTGAATCAATACTAATTAAAGACATCAAATTGCATCTATAACTGAATAGTCTTGCTCACAGCGAATTTCAGTTGACTAAAATTTTGGATGAATTATCACGCTTGGATGGCAATAGAGACATCTCTCATGTCTATGCTTTAACTCAGAAATTGTCGAACAATATTGAATTCCAAAGTATATGAAAACTCCGAAATTCATTTGCAAACTTTATCGAAATTGGTCGGTACATTGTTGAGACGCCATTCGTTTTTACAATTAAAACTTGGCAAATATAATCAAGACTGCTTAGCAACAAAATGCATTTGATGTTGATAAATCATTGTATTACTATCTCGACACAAGGTTTATGAGAATGATTTGTGACTTGATAGCTATTTGGATAAGAAAGACGACAAAGAATCAAAAAGGGCAGTATCTGATATCATTCAGCGTTGTCGTGCAATACCAATTCACACAGGCAGTTTTCACCGATGGGACTACAATCAGGACAGATTCAATAAAGCATTCTGATAAAGATATGACAAATTAATAAAAGGTTAAAATTAAAATAAATTGAAATGGTAAAGTTTAGGATTAAATTTGATCTAAAGTGGTCCCATTGGTTCTTCTTTTGTGGATACCGAAATTATTCAAGGATAATTCAAAGGATTTTCAACCGAGTTGATGGAGTTTCATGCTCAGAACGTGAAAAGTAGCAAATCTGAGATAATTTTGAAATGGTTGGTAATATGATTTTACAATAATGTTACGGTGATTATAATCAAGGTGTTTTGTGTGATTGGAAAATTTACTAATTCAGTAGTTTTTTTATCAATAGCAAACGTCAATGATGATGATGGTGTTTGTGAATGTTTGATGATTTTAAAGAGTTTTACAAAAAATTTAAGCCTTGTATGGCAATAACCACGAATTTGGCAATCACGACAGTTGTTTTACAAAAGAGGGTGTTATTTTTAATGTGAACTATGCGTTATTGTTTTACAGCTCTCTCACTTTTCTAAGTTTCCCTGTATATCGCTATAGCATAGTCAGCTAACAATTGAACGATTAGGTGGCAATTGTCAATACTTTTTTAACTGACTTGATTATGACGAAGTACAGAAATTAATTTTTTATAATAATATTATTAAAAAAAGAAGTGAGTACACTATTGCGTAATTATTTTGCATAGATAGATTTTTAAATTTAGAAGTCACGATTACAGTGGCCATTAATGGTAGCTGCTCGTAGCTCGGGCAGCTTAACTACGGGACAAGAGAAACTGTTCATGCTCAATTTGGCTCATAATACTGCAAGTCGCAAAAAATTTGTGAAAGTAAAGTCCACAGATAGTAAGACTGGGTAAATTGTTAATTATATTTGAAAAAAGAAACATGATTTGAAAATTGAGTTTTAGCTCAGCTTTGCGTCTGGTTTTTATCCATACTCTGCGCATTTTACCAACGACGCTTTTGGTAATTTACATTTTGCTGTGGCCTGGTATGTGAAGAAATTGTTTCTATTTGAAAAATACCAAATTAGGATTAATCGTAAACCAGTGAATAGAGTCCAACTAGTTCATCGAGGAGTCGTTACAATTACACCCAGAAAATCGCACCAAAAAAACAAAACATTATAGAAAAAGCTCAGGTAAGGATGAAATGAAAAAGCTCAGGTAAGGATGAAATGAAAAAGCTCAGGTAAGGATGAAATGAAAAAGCTCAGGTAAGGATGTAATGAACTATTGGCTTAGGATGTATAACGCCAATATATAGTAAAAGACTAGGTAAGGATGCAATAAACTTAAAGGCTAAGGATTTAAAGAAGAATTGAGGATGCTAGAGAAAGTTCTTGTTTTTGTGTCAAAGGGTGTAATTGTAACGACCCTTCATCGTGAAGCGTATTCAACAATAACAAAAGAGATCTTTCAACTACAAATTTTGTGCTACATTTCTCAATAAATTCAAATAATATAATGCAGGATTGTTTTCAAACCCATGTATGAGATCGAACGATAATACATGCCAAAAGCCAATTGGACGTGTGGCAACAATAAAATACTCAAACTTACTTTATGAATGTGAGGTCAACAAGCAAATGTGGCCACTTCCCAATGTTGACACCTCCCATAGTTAATTTCTCGGCCCGATACTTTTTTGTTAGTAAAGTGTCAACATTGGGAAGTGGCCACATTTGCTTGTTGACCTTATTTGAATGGCGGCTCTGTCTTACTTCCACTTCAGGGATCACGGAAACACAATTACATAATTTTATTGACGTGAATTGTAATAAAATAAAACAAAACATCACATGAAAAAATTATTGTCAAAAATAATAACAAATTATGCATAAAGTAAGGGGCACATTTAACCTAAAAAATAAATAGATAATAAATTATAAAAAAACGCTAAAACTACTTAATCCGCAAATCTAAGATTTACAGTTAACCGAATGCACAAAACATATCCATGGAATTAAAAAAGACCGGTTATTTTGTCTGAAACATGGTTAAAGCATACATAGTCGGGGAAAAAATAGTCACTATTCTAGCGGTAAATTTAGTTGTAATACAACTCGAGAATGGAATAAAGCTTTTTTACAAACAGTTGATAACCACTGCAGAAGATCAAAATAAGGGACGGTTATTTTATCCCGTTTGTACAATTATTTTCTTTTTTCAGGGTTCACACTTTTTCAAATTAATCCCTGTAATAATCTAAGTTTTCTTATTTGTTCAGTTTTGTTGTTTTAATTTTTAGCTTAAATTACCCATTTCACGTCTTGATTTTGAACCTTATTTAAATTACAATCTACGATCAGCGTATCTAAAATAATTATTTACCATTTTTTATATTTATAAAGCAATTACTATGTTCTTCGCCATTAAGAAAAGTTGATATGCGTGACCCTCAAACAGTTGAGAAGTTTGAATCTTTTGTATTGTAGTGAAAGATACGCTATCTTTAGAATTGTTTTGTCGGTAGGTATTTAACTCATTTGTTCGCATTGTCAATAACTCCAGTATAATTATCTCCTGTCAAGCACAAAAGATGATAAAATAATCTCGCTAAATACAGGGGGCACAAATGCAGATTTCGGACTTTGCAAATGTGAGATTGGACAACACTTTAAATGTTTATGCATTATTTGTGTTACCTTCATTATTTATGCAGGTATAACTAAAAAACCGTTTGTAGAATTTCAACTCAATGAATAAGAAGCATGTGACATGTGTTATTTATAAAAATTCCACATGTTAAATAAACAAGGTCTAAATTCATTTGTGAAGCAGGTATGTAAATTAGATAAAGCACATGGCATCACTATCACAAAACTATTTTTGGAAATGTGGTCGATTTCAGACCATCAACTGTTTTACACCTGCCTACGTGACTTAGTCTGAGAACCCATATGACTTTTTGACTTTGATCGTAAACGGTTGGTAAAAGAATGTTTGGTGTGGGAAAATGTTGTGTGCTGATCAATTTTTCAACCAGGTGTGATTTAGTTAAAAAATGATCCAACTGTTAATAGATCTACCCGATACTGTTAAACATACTATTATTAAATATTTACCGCAACAAAGCTTGATTAATTTGGCCTGTACTAATTATGAGTTTTATCATCCTTGTTTGAAACAATTGTACTCTAAATTAATCATACAATTGAACCCTCCATTAAGATGCAAAAATATTAGGAAGCCTGATTTTCAAGATAGTACAAAGACTGTAATATATGGGTTCCAAAATTCAACAGACGAGCAATTGAATTTTAAAATGATTCGTGCTCGTTTGGTTGTATTGATTCAAGCTTTGGTTGTTAACAAAGAGTTGAAAAATTATATTGAAGAAGTTTATGTGTTTGGAGATTTTGATAGTACTTTTGCCGAAGACTTACAATTGTTAATTGATGAGCTAAGTGTGATGAACAAATTCTATGTACAAAATTACAAATTAAGAAAGCAATTGGATTTTTCGAACTTAGTTTTAAAATCAATAGTTGTGGATGAAGAGATTGGTTATCAACCACAAGCGACAGAATTAATAATTAGTGAAAAGAATCTAAATCAAGATTTAAAAGGTTTTGCCAATACATTAAAATCTTTAATATTATCTAATAATGCAAATATATATTGGTCATGGGTAAAGTCAAATTTAATAAATCCTAATATAAAATTAGTTAAAATTGAAAAATTCAAGTTTGTGTTTAATTTACAAGAGTTTGAATTAAATTTATTTTTAACAAAATTGATAAATTGGGACACCATTAAAGAATTAGAATTAGTCTTTGATAATTCAAATCATGAAGATGATATAATCTTGGATTGCTTTGAAACAATACCGAAATGTAAATTGAATAAATTATCAATTGTTCAAAATGAAATTTACTCCACGCATGCAAAGAATGAATCATTTGATATAAGCATGTTTGATTTTATCTCCAATCATATATCGACATTGAATTATTTATCCATTAGACATTCAGTTCCTAAAAAGGGAAATTTTGTAGACGGTTTTGAAGGAAATTATTTCAGACGGATTGAATTATACTTCAACATGCTACCAAAGTTGTTAAAATCAAAGGATATAATCCTAGTATTTCCAAACTTGTTTCAAACGTTATCAAGTTATGAACAATATATGAACACTATATTATGGAATGGATGTAAATGTAAACATTGTGAAATTTATTTAGACAAGTTGGATAACTATTTATTGTATCATAAATATTTTGATATTCAAAGGTATAAAGACATGAATGCATCTCATATATTTAACGAAATTGGATACAGATTAAGCCAAAGAATGATTCAAGATGATTTAATTACAAATTTGAATCATTTGTCTTATCCATTAATTAATTATTTATGGGATTTCCATCAAAGTCAAACAAAACAAAAATTCAAATGTTACGATGTTCAGACTATAGATCAAGGAGAATATGACGAAATTGATTATGAATCAAAATTGCCAGTGAATTGCGATTTTGATCGACAATTATATAAACAGATACCGAAAAGTGTAGGTCATTATTTGGATACTTTAATTGAAAAAATCTTAAACTTAAATCGTGGAAATGCCGAAGCAGATGATGAAGAAATTTTCAAGGATGGTGGGGATGTAGATGATTACGAATTGAATATCAGAAAAATAATATTCAATGGTATTAATTACAACATTGATCGAGAATTAAATGGAACTCATTACTATGAAAATGTATACGATTGAATGCATACAATTTTGTTTTCTTGTCTGACTATTCCGAATTGAGCCTCAATTGTTTATTTCGTTCTTTAATGACCAACAAATTATTACTTGCAATCGTTACCCTCAACGAAATTTAAACATTTCTGAACTTTTGTTAGATTTTTAGCTTGGGATTTCAAATATTTTTAGGTTTTAGTTTCTAATTATATCTAAGATTGTGAGGTTATCTAATTATAGAGTGACCAAACGGTTCAAGGGAAAAGAATCCACTTTGTCAGGAGTAGCGATGGGTCTTGACCTTATACAAAAATCTGCAAGGCACATCAGTACAGTACCCAATTGCTATGAGGCAAATACGTTTCATGCAAGGTCAAGCGATGATTGTCAGTTTCTATTTAGACATTTGTACACCTAGCACAAATTTCCCGTTCTAGAATTCGGGACCTTTTTTCAAAATTTAAACGCGATACACATTCAGGGGAATTTTCAGCTAAAAATAATGCGGTGCATAACTAAAAAAAAAAAACAATTTTGATTTTCGATAAAGCAAAAAAGAAAAGATCAACAAAATTATGACAATTGAAATTAATCTTGCAAATCAGTTACTGTAAAAATTTATTATTTATCGGCATTCCAGATGCAAATACAACAAAGGATGTTGATTTATTGTATGACCGTTAAATTCGGGGTTAAACCTAAAATCAAATGTATTTATTCATACTTGCAGAATAAGAGTCAGGTATGATCTTTCTTCCTATTGTTGTGCGATTGTTGATTGCAGAAGATGGAATTTTAAATTTAGTTCGTATATTAAAAATTTCAAAAAGCCTTGAACGAATTTTACATAGTCCTCCAAACTATGTTGGTTGCAATTTGATAATGAAAATTTTACATCATAGCAAATTCAAAATCTGTAATTTGATTAAAACTGCAACCTGTTTTGATTCGCACCCAAATATTCCTAATCTGAAGATAAAATAATAATCGATAATAAGAAAAATTTGATCTAAACAAATGGGTATCACTCTTAAAATCTACATACAGACTAAGAATTTGAGCACTTCTTAGCCAACCAACACAATTACACACTTCAGCCAAGGAAGGACGCCCTCCACAACCCACCTGTTGAGGTTTTTACTCGTTGAGAGTTTCCTCATTCTTCTTTAAAACGGCTGGTACTACTTAAACTGTAACTTTGATATTTCGGACACTACGTATGAGAACCAAATATTAATCTATGTAGGCAAATAATATACAGTTTTAATGAAAAAAAAAAAAAAAAAAAAAAAAAAAAAAAAAAAAAAAAAAAAAAAAAAACTTAAATCATGCATGGAAGGAATTGGTACAGGAGATGCTTTTTTTTTTTTTTTTTCTGCTTTGTTTGGTTTGCTCGTCGTTAGACCAATCATTAGAAAGTAGTACTGCCCAAGCTCAGCATGTGGCACCATCAGGTTTTGCAAAACTGATCAACCATGTGTGTGATAATAGATACTACAAGTGCAACGATCTGCAATTGAAGAGCTGATTCTAATTGGTACAAACTAAGGATCTGAACAGGGCAGGTAAAAATGTTGATATTTTTCGCCAAGCTAAAATATCTCCACGGCCACTCCCGCCATCTTTTGATTTTTTTTCGTTCCAGGCTCATACATTGTTATTTTATTTTTGGGTTGAATCTAACATATTGACAAGGGTGCACGACTACTATTGTCTGAATAAAAATTTACAATTTCTTCAAAATCGATCCCAATTTGCAATTTTTTTGAATTGGTGGCACAATCGGTTTTTGTTTATGTTTTTTTACACGGCAGTTTAATCTGTGCAAGATTGCAAGTCTTATTTTCAAACACCGATCGGCGACATTGGGCGCTTGATGAAAAAAAAAAAAACTAAAAAAACCAATACTAGAGAACAGTGATCGATCCATGTTAAATCTCGAATGACTTAATCCGTAATTTGTTATAGAAGGTTGTGTTTGGCTATTCTAACTATAGAGACCGTTTAATCTATATAGTTTGTTTTCTTTCCATGCATCATCGGCCGAAGAAATTTTTGCTTCGCACATGACGTAGCTGGGTTTTATAATTGTGTCAAAAACGTGAAGGCATAACTCTTATTGTTAAATTGACTGTACTGCATACACTAATTTATGTATTCAACATTCTAATTTTACCTTGTCCCGATTCTCATCACCTCCTTAAACAATCTTCGGTTAGTATTAAAGGTAAAACGCACTTTTCCGAGGTTAGATTTTTTTTACCCGATTGTACGGATGGTGAAAGGGGAATTAGACAAAATTATGCTATTGATTACAAAATACGAGATAAAATTGAAATGCGGTTTTATTTTTTTGCGTATACTCGGTTTTAAACACAGCTATCAAGTGTTTGAAGATCATAATCCAACACGTCTATACTTACAGAAAAGAAGCTTTATTGTATTTAAATTTTTTGAAAAATTTTCAGCTATCCAGTTTATGGTCAAAGTTATTAACGAAAGAAATTAGAAAAAATCCCATTAAATTTTTGCGGTATGTCTTTTTTTTTTTTTTTTTTTATGTAATTAGAAATTTTTAATAATAAGTAATTGATGTTGCAAACCACAACTATTGTTAACACTGTCTGCTCATATACACACTACAAAAACCGATGTAATAATAAAATAACAGCAACTTTCAAGTATCATACTACGCCATAATACCTTTTTTGTAACTTCTACTTTTGTCACCAGTTCTACATCAAGATAATAACAATCATATCTAATTGCGCTTTATTTCTGCTAGTTTAGACTCGTAACACCCAACAACACATCAAATTCAAATTTATTAATAAGGTTTCCAATTACTAAACATTATCAATACTAAAACTATTGTTGAAAAGCAGTCAAAGCCTACCTTTCCACATTGTTTAATTAAACGACTTACACTAGTTTGGACAGAAAGTAACACAAACGTAACATTACTCACTCACATTTCGCTGCGTCTACAATAAAACTTAAAAACACAAACTCTTGTGTTAGTATCAAAGTCGTATAAGGTCAACACGCCAATCTGGACACTTCGCAATCTGGACACTTCGCAATCTGGACACTTTTGAACTTTTTTTCTCAAAATGCGTCGGTTTTAATTATATAAATTAAAAAATAAAATTAAGTGTCGCAAATATTTCTAGACATCATCTCATATATTTCCTATGTTACATAAATAGTTAGGTATAATATTATTATCCTGTCGCTTTCACAATTACAAGCTCCAAAGCTACTGCTGCTGCTGTCGTTCCGGATCTTTGATCTGTATCTGGTGCCTTAATGCTAGTCAAGTTCTATGAGTAGAGAAATTGTTTTTGTTCTCGATGTGTCGTGATTTCAGAGATAAATGCCTTAAAAAAAAAAATAAAAAAAAACTTATTGCCGAAAAAATTTCAAAAGTGTCCAGATAGGCGTGTTGACCTTACGTCTTCCTAAGATTGATCTCTGCGGCTTTGCACTGTGGTCTTTGTATGCCATTTCAAAACCGTCTTACTACTGGCAGCTTACAGGCCCAGTGGCCGTTTCGTAAAACGATAGTAATTTGATAGATTGAATTTGTTTTCGGCTTTGAACTTCTACAAGTATTTGCAGCTATTCCATTTATAATTGAGTCTTTACCAAAAAAAAAAGCAAATAACAGAAATAGACAGTTCTAAGAATAGAACACTTCCTTTAGTTTATGCACCATGAAACCTCGTGGCTTCTCTTTACATAAGTTTGAGTGATTTATTTCTAACGCATTATTAAAAATATTCTAAATTTAGCATTGAGTTAACAAGCTTCAATTTTCAAGGTAGTGAGATTGCCTATTATTGGCTGTTTTATAATTATGAATTGTTAGTGAATATAAACTTTACAAGTAATTTTCATTTTTTACTTCTGTGCACCAGATTTCTTACCGGCAATTCCAACATCCAAACTTTAGTAATATGAGTTTTACTTGATTTATAATACTATGTATCCAAACGTAATCGAGTTGAGATACATATTGGCACCTATTCCTTGAATCACTTGATCATTGTTTTATTTAAAAATTTGAATCCATTTTAATCAATTTCAATTCTAAGATTCAATAAAAGAATAGGTTTTAGCACAGATAGAGCATTTTTAATTAATGGTTCTACAATAAGTATTAAAGATACTTCCATGTTAAACATGTACAAACTATATTGCAGATTGTTTACATGCTAGTACATGGAGATGATGTTGTAATGTTATCTGCGGCGTGTTTAGTGTGTGCTGTAGTCACTGCAGAACTACAACTGATAGTTTCAAAACTTGACCATATCATATACTCATTAGGTTCATACCTTTTTCTTCTGTTATAGTAACACATTTGCATAATTTTCACCTTAGTATGTAAATCATTGACCACGTAAAGGAATTATATTATTGATGTTTGGGTGTTTTTATTGCCGCTTAAGAAATTGGAAAATTCAGTGTTCGGGGAACCCACGCCAATAAATTTTAGCATCCTCTATTAAATCCTTAATCAATATTGTAATACTAAAGATATGAAATTTTGGTGGCATAAGTGAAAGGATTCAGTCATTTCATCAAATTTGATACTAATTAAATGTAATGAATGTAGTGTAGGTAAAAATAGTGTTGGTTTAACAAGTCAATTGTAGTCCTTGTCTGTTCTTATCAAACAAAAATCAAGAATAACTACAATTAATACATCCAGTTCTTGCGACTTAAATATTTTCAATGGCCATTGAGGTTATTACAAATAAACACTAATAACATGTGGTTTCATGGTTGAGTCTGCCCACTGTCATATACATAGAAATTAGTCGGTGATAATAAATCTCTTTAACCGTAAGCAGTTTTGAAATTGAAATTACAATTTTCAACTTTAAATTCTGCTTGTATGTTTCTAAAAAGAGAAAACGTTACTTCGAAGTGATTCTATTTAAATACATCAGTTTTTTTACACTCAAACTTTGCATAGACATGCAATGACATTCTTGATTATTGACTTGTTTGCTTGCTTAATAATTTTAGATTATATGCTAATATTAAGAGGAATTTAAAAGTATAAAAAATGAAACGTGATCAAAAAATTTTCTAGTTTTGAGACAATGTTTTGAAAAAACTGATCAATTGTTAAAGACGCAGCTTTTGATCAATCAATTCAAATCACGTTAGCATCAAGAGCAAATTCAAGCCGGAACTTGTATGGAATACAATTCAAACTAATGTGGTCGTATTTTTTTTCGCCTGGCACCGCTTGAAAAAAAAAGCCCCATGTGCTGGTTGTATCAGATACACTTGCTCAAATTTAAATTATTAAAAACGAATGTGCTTGCAGTGTCTACAATAAGCAATGAAAACCGCAACAAATGCAATAGTCTATCAATATAAGTATACAACCACATGCAAAACATTTGGAGAAACTCTATTTATCTAAAATCTCTTCAATAATCGTTTTTAAGATTTATTTTCAAAACTTATCCTAACTTAGTCGCTCATTAATTGTAAGTATTTCAATAAGTCACTGATTAACTCAAGGTATGTGTGTCATATTAATTGTTTCAGATTTGTTATAGAACGAAGAGAAAAAAAAGAAAAATATAAAACTAAAACGCTGATTAGGGAAGTGGAAACAAGCATTGTTTACATCATTGACATGGCAAGGCACCAGATTACTGCAAGTAATAAGTTATTATCTTATTGCAACAAGAATAGAGAATATAAAGTACCAGCCAAGCCGGTGCCAAGTTGGTAGCAACCAGCATAACCACGCGTCTAGGGGCGCTGGCTCAACCATTAATTGAGTAATAAATTTTATTTAGGCGGTAATTTTAGCGCCACAAAGACACGAAAAATAAAAATCAAAGCCAACAAGAAATGTAAACAAACAGTCAAGATTTTCGCGGCTGGGCGTTTCTTATTGGCCAAATTCAGTTTCAGTCAGTGACGATGACTAGTTAAAGTCACCACTCGTTTCATTTGAGAATCAATTTCATTGTTGTTGTTATTTATTTGCTTTTTGTTTGTTTTGACAATCTTTTCCCCTTTCCCTTTGCACTGGTTTTTTATTTCAATCTTTACTTCACTTTCTTTTCATTTCATATCCAATTTCGATCAGCTAACTAACCTTTAGTCACTCCTTTCTTTTCATTCAAGCTTAGTTACTTCCATTCATTCGTTTAATTCTAATGAAATTCAATCAAGCTATCGTATTAGCTTTTGCTACCTTATCATTAGCGGCCCCTGCTATTCATGATGATACCAACAAAAACGACGTTAAAAGACAAGTTGATGATTGCGCTCAAACCAACTTCCACGGTCATCACAAACATAAAAGAGCCATTGTTTATGATTACGCTTATGTCACTGTTACAGTTGATGCTAAAGGTAATCCAATCACCACTGTTCAACCAACTACCGTCACTGAATCCACTGGGGATACTTCCGAGACTTCCACTACCTCAATCAATGTTTCATCTTCAACAACTATTGTTCAAAATGATTCTTTGACTTCTGGTGAACCATCTACTTTATCATTACCATATTCAAGTACCACTTCGGGTTCAAGTGTTGAAACCTCAACTGCTGGTATTTCAGGTGATTTGAAATCTTATTCTAACCCAACTAAGGAATTCGAAGACGGTGTTTTATCATGTGATGAGTTCCCAAGCGGACAAGGTGTCATTGCATTGGATCACTTAGGTTTTGGTGGTTGGTCCGGTATTTACAACTCTGACACTTCAACCGGTGGTACATGTAAAGAAGGATCTTACTGTTCTTATGCTTGTCAAAGTGGTATGTCCAAAACCCAATGGCCAAACTCCCAACCTGCAAATGGTGTATCTGTTGGTGGTTTAATCTGTAAAAATGGTAAATTATACAAAACCAATTCCAGATCAAATTATTTGTGTGAATGGGGTGCCGACAAAGCAGATGTCGTTAACAAATTAAGTCAAACTGTTGCTATCTGTAGAACAGATTACCCTGGTACTGAAAACATGGTTATCCCAACCGTTGTCAGCGGTGGATCTACATCACCAATAACCGTTGTTGATCAACTGACTTACTACACTTGGAAAGGTGGTGCCACCTCAGCTCAATACTACGTCAACAATGCTGGTGTCGATTGGACAACCGGTTGTACTTGGGGTAGTGCTGGTTCAGGATACGGTAACTGGGCTCCATTGAATTTTGGTGCTGGTTATGCTAACGGTATCGCATACTTGTCTTTGATTCCAAATCCAAACAACTACGATTCATTGAATTTCAAGGTCAGTATCGAAGCTCAAAGCGGTGCCACCATCAGTGGTAAATGTGTTTACGACAATGGTAAATACAATGGTAATGGCAGCGACGGTTGTACTGTTGGTGTTACTTCAGGTAAAGCCAACTTTGTCTTATACAACTAGAGAGTATGTAATATGTCTTTGTATTGTATTAAATAAACAACAATATGTGAATCAAGCTACCTTGACTCTTTATTCTTTCGTTCTTTTATCCGTCAAGGTCTTGAGTGATGTGAATAGTAAATTACCAATTCCATCAAAACCAGCATTGTCTATATCTTGTAACACTTTTAATTTCAATTCGTCGTAGCTCATCGATAACCATGCTACGCTGTCATTTGCGTGTAACCGTTCTACACTATCTTTAGAAGGCGGGCCCTCATGTCGAGTAGTTATTATATCGC
Organism: Insectozyma chauliodis; assembly: GCA_030557115.1. Taxonomy (NCBI): domain Eukaryota; kingdom Fungi; phylum Ascomycota; class Pichiomycetes; order Serinales; family Debaryomycetaceae; genus Insectozyma; species Insectozyma chauliodis. The sequence continues at coordinate 13,838 of JAKTVI010000036.1, read as the reverse complement.
TGTTTTCGTCCTCCAATTTCCAAATTAATTTAGTAGATAGGTAGCATACAGCTGGGTTAATGAATATTTCCCCGAGTTTATCGAAGTTCAAATACTCATTATCAAATAAATAAAACGATCGTAGCTTGGTTATAAAGATGTAGCTTAAATAAAACGCCTTGTGTGGAGATTTTAAATTATCAATATCGAAATGTAAAAACTTATTTCTCCATAAAATATTGACAGTGTCCATGATAAATGAGTTCTGCACTAATTTAAGTTCATTGTTTGAAAATTTGTGATTCTTACCTATAAATACGTGTTGGCATATATCATTTAGAAAAATGAGATTACCACTTAATAATGACGAATATAGTAGCTGCTTTGGCAAAACGATACATTCGTCATTCAATTGTGAAATCAAATCTTCGTTTAGACTTTGAATGAACAACACACATTTATTCGTCAAGTAATCTTGAAATGGTTTACAATACTGAATGAATTGATACATCTGTGGTAGCACTAGATTTATGATTTCAATATTTTCTTCAAATGATAGAAATTCGATCAAACTTGATATATATCGCTTGCAGGCCTCTTGGTCTATTGTTCCATTTCGTAAATAAATTTCCTTGATCTTATAGATATCATTTTCAATCATTGTAACAACGTCTTCAACTTTCAAACTCCTTGTATATTTAAGCAATGTCAGTCTGTGTAGCAATTCCTCAAAATAATCCGAGGGAGTACTACTCAACACGTAATTATCAACCAGTGATAATTCAATTGATCCATCGCCTATTTGGTACAATCTTTCTAGTTGTTTGAAAAATAATCGAGTCTCAGTTTTGTCACTAAGAAACAAATTTCGTAGGCTGATTCCAATATAATTGTCAAGTTTAATTTTAAATGATTCGTTGGTCAAAATCAATATGATTAACAATTTTAATTTTTTCAAATCATTGACACTATTTCTGAAAACTGAATATGGATTAAGTTGATTCGATCGATTTAGTATAGATTCAATCAACGACGAACTATTATTTGCATCCGTCGAGAGACTTATATCTTGGACCAGATTGATCTTCAATTTCTTGAGAGAACTTTGATACTCCTCATTCCATCCATAAATCATCTTCAAATCACCACTTAATCTATTGAGTTCTCTATAATTTTCTTTTGAATACATCACGTAGTCTAAACCTGGTTTAATGATTTTTAAAAAAGCCAACAATTCACGTAAATAAATATCCAATGGAAACTTATTGAACAATTCGACAATTTGTTGTATATGCCAATTTTGCAACAACTCAATTTTATAATAAACATCTTTGTTTTTAAAACTTGTAATCACTTTATCATTATCATTGAGTAATAGAATGATCAATTGTGATACTTGACATCTTGAGTATTCAAACGACAAACTCTTAATCAAAATATTCAACACAAAAGATCCCGACTTTATGATTGACGATTTAATAGATCTATAGTTTTCTACCAACCAATCTAAAATTTGTAATTGCAATTGAAAGTTGAGTCTTTTTGTTTTGTACTCTTCATTGTCTCTGTAGTAGACCTGAGTAATACCAATTATACTTATAATTTTGTAAAAGACATTGATGGATAACTCGGAATTAGGGATCAAACAGGCTTCAAGGATGAACGTCTTGTCTTGAAGTTTTATCGCAGACGAATTTGGATCTATTATCAAATCCAATAGGATTAGAATTATTTCTTCATCTACTCCATGTTTGGTGAGTGTTGACAATGCATTCAATACAGGTTGATTAGATCCACCTACCTTGATTCTACTTATTGTCTCGAGTATTTCATTTGACAGTGGCATGAACTTTTGTTTACAAAAAAGTATTTTTCAATACTTCACCAAATGTCCGAATATAATATTCCGCCAGATTTTTACCAACAATTGACAAAGAAATATGATGAGGCTGTAACCAATAAACACGTCTTGTTTAACGGTGATTCTGCTGTTTATGAGTATGATACAGTTGAAGTTGGAGATGAAAAAATCGATGTTCAATTAACATTGTTGACTTCATTGATGCATAGACCTGAAAAGGGAGATGAAAAATTAAACCCATTTGCTAATCCAGAACCGGAATTGACCATAATCAAAGACTATGGTCCTAGTAATGAATTCAAAGTTGTTTTTAACAAATTCCCCGTCGTTGCTAACCATTTCATGATAGTTACTCAACAATTTAAATCACAAAATACTCCATTGTCGCCGGTAGAATTGTTTGCTACTTATCAAATCCTACTGAAATTGAAAGATCAAGCGCCAAAGGGTGAAGAGTGGTTTGCGTTTTATAATTGTGGGCCGCAAAGTGGGGCATCTCAACCACACAAACACATACAACTCATGACACTTCCTCCGAAAGATAAATTCAAACCATACACAGAAACCATATCCGAACAGGAACCTTCACCATTGTTAAAAAAATATGAACCTTTGCAAAATAAGCATTTGCCATTTGCACATTTCATACAAAAAATACCAAAACAAGATGTTGATGAAGAATTGTTGAGTACGTTGTTTGCATCCTTGTTACAAAAGACATTAACTACATTGAGGCAGAACGAACAAGACCACATATCTTACAATGTGTTAATTTCTACCGATTACATATACATGGTTCCTAGATCAAAAGGTAAATTTCAAGATAAAATAGGCATAAACTCTTGTGGATTCCAAGGGTTATTTCTCTGCAAAGACGAAGAAACAGTTAATCTCGTGAAAAAAACAGGTGCTTTGAATATTTTAAAAGATGTAGGATTTGAAAACACAAGTGAGTTAGCCTCCACCGAATACGATTATTAGAATATATGTTTTGTAGAAATGTACACATGTACACATACTTCCCAATTGGGAAGTCTAGCTTAACCAATTACAATCTGATCAAATTTATTACCAAACGACAAAAGAAAAACGAAAAAAAAAAATAGTACTCTAGCAAATTGACAATTCACTATGCAGTCATTCACATCCATAGTCAAAACAGCCAACTTCATTTTGTCAAGACCTACATTGGCTAAGATTGTCACTCCAATAGCATCCAAATTTGTTGCCTATGCAGGTTACAGAGAAATGGGTTTAAAATGGAACGATTTGATCCAAGAAGAAAGTCCAATTGTTCAAAAAGCTATTAAAAGATTACCTGAAGATGTCTCATACGCTAGAGTCAACAGATTGATAACTGCACATCAATTATCATTATCTCACCATATATTGCCAGCTGACAAAGCCGTCAAACCAGAACAAGATGACCATTATTTGATTCCTTACATATTGGAAGCTGAAAAAGAAGCATTCGAAAAAGCAGAATTAGATAACATCGAAGTTAAAGCTTAAGTACATACGATATTAATATTAAATTAAATGATTTTTGAAAAACAAACCTCTATAAATGTCTCTCTATGATAAGTATAAATAATGATCACATACCCAATTTGTACTTTCTCAATTGTTCAAGTACAAGGAAGGTCACGATTGTGTGGGGTCCCAATCTGATGAATGAAGGTAACCAGCCTCTGAACATAAAACCAACACCTTCATTTTTGACAGCGTTTTTCAAGATTGTGACGGCGTTTTCATTTTTTGATCCTTTAGCATTCATGATTCTTGTCTTTACAACATCGGCAGGAGAGCACACCGTAGTTGCAACCAAACCGGCTATGAGTGAAGCGCTGAAATGAGTTGATTTCTTCGAAGGATCCAAATTAACATGATCCACTAACACATTCTTGGCTATATCGTAAGTCACAACTTGTGATGCTGTCATCAACACTCCACGAACAAGATTCGGATACAATCCTCTAAACAATGATGTTATATGTTCAGTCTTGATGATTTTGTAAATCCCATCAAATGCATTTCTATAATTCCTACGCTGCTCAATTGGCAAAGTAGAATCGTTTTGCATTCGAATATTGACGACGTCAGATGGGTTACCCACTAATCCACCCAATGCTCCTGATATCATCGATATTGGTAACAAGATCGCGGTGGTGGGTTTTTCATTATGGCTGTACTCGACGTACTCCGATTTCAAAAACTCGTAAATTCCAAACCTAGTGGTAGAGTAGGTGGCTTGTCTTAGCAACGACGCAGTGAGACCAGAATATATCTTGAACAAACCTTCTTTTGTGATGATTTGGTATATCATGGATACTAAAGATTGGCCGGGCTTCGAAGCTGTTTGCAAACGGACTTTCGCAAGATCCAATGGATGCGTCACTAAACACGCAGCCATGCTTGACGCTCCTCCATACCAGAATGGATACTGAGCCTTCTTGTTGTTGGTACTCATCGGAGGAGTGCTTCTGAGATTGGTAGCTATATAGAAAAATACAAAAAAAAAAAATAAAAAAAAAATAAAGTAGATTAGAAGATTTTGTTTACTCCGATCGACCTGAACCGCACAAAGATACAAAACTTTCTTCTATATTCATTTTCTATTTTAAAAACGCCAGTCTGCATCAACGGACTCAATGGCCCACGTAAACTTATCTCTAAGTGTTTTGGTAAACAATTTTTCAATTGGGACATTAAATTTTTTCGAAAACACAACTGTTAATCGAGGATCTATATAATTCATCTTGGATGTTCCTAAACTGACTTCAGAATTGTCCTCTTTATCTTTTAATTGCATAGATATGTTGACGATTCTGTTTTCAATGGTTTCAATCTGTTGCTTCAATTTCTCAACTGTTGCTTTCGGTGGCACTTCAGGTTTACCCGTTTTCAATTCCTTTTTAAATTCCTTTTCATTTTCTTTTATTTTATCAAATTTATCCTGATAATCGGATTTTTTCAATACCGGTTTCTTTTCTGCTTTTAATTTATCGTTCTCACGAACTATTTTCTTTTCCAATTGCTCCTTTTGCCTGGCTATAATGTTTTCCATAATCACTTCGATATCTTCTTTTATCAAATCATCAATTTCTTCAAAATATTTGAAATCCTTCTTCTTCAAATTAGGTTCCAATTGTAGAATCATTTTTTTCAATCTGATTTTTTGCCATATACTTTCTTTGAGTTTATCATTAATTTTTTGAACGGTATTACCGTGTGTTTTACTTACCGTACGCTGATGGTTACATAATATTGCAACGGTTCTATTTGCAGCATTAAACTTGACAACCTTTTCAGCAACAGTACCTTCATCAGGGTTCAATAGATCCATTTGGTCTTGCATTGTTTTGGAAGCATTATATGTACGGAAAACTTTTGCTGTCAATCCGGGCATATAATTTTGAAGTTGTTTATTGACTAATGAAGGGTTAATTCGATCAAATAGATCATCTCCGGGTTGTTTGGGCGATTTTTTAAAGATTTTCAAATTTTTAAATACTTGTTTTTCAACCTCAACTTCTTGATAGAAACGAATTGAATCTTTACCTAAGAAATCAAACACGACTTTGTTTGGTGGTTTCAAAGTAACATGTTCATAACGTAATGAACAACAACCAACTGTATCAGCTTCATCGTCACCTTTTTCTCCACCCGCTCTTAAAGCAAATACATCGATCAAATACATCGCAGTACCCATTTGTCTATCTTGAGTCTTTTCAGATTTTAACAATTTTTTGTAATCTTTTCTAATTGCATCAACGTGACTTCTTAATTGTCTTGCTTTTTCGAATTTTCTGAAATCAGATTGACCTTTGACTGACGAGTTGGCTGCAAACCGGACATACTTGAACGCATCAGCAATATTTTCTCTCCACATGGCTAACCAAGTCACCTCATTATCATGTCTAACTTCAGCCCAATTGTGTCCGGCTGGTGGCTCAGGAACTTTAACACCTTTACTCAAATTTAATGTCACTTGTTCTGGATAAACTCTCCTTTTAAGCTTACCTGTTTTAGGATGAGCACCTCTACCTCTAAACAAACCAGGGGGTTCAATTCTGAAATTGCCAACCAATTCTTTTCTACCGTTTAATAAACAAGTTTTATATGGTTCTTCCAATTTTTCTTTCTCTTCTTTTATTCTCTTCTTTTCATCTTTTGTGAGTAGTTTTTTTTCATCTTTTAATTTCTCAAAATATGCATGCATCTTGGTGAAATCACATAATTCAAATTCTTTGACTTCGACTCCACATCCTCCGGACTCTTTCAAAACTTCGACAAAATCGTTAAAGAAATTTTTCTGAAACACAGGGTTTTTACCGTGGTCCGTTTCTAATAATGCAGCATAGAAACCAGCTACTTCTTCCGCTTGAGGAGGTAAATTGATTGGTTTCCCAGAATAATACATTTTCACATAAGATGGTAGTGGCTCATAAGGAGGTGGAAATATTACCCCATTGTGTTCTAAAGATTCCCATTTAACCAATCCATTTTCTTCTTCTGTTTGTTCCCACCATTTATAGCCTTCGTCTTCTTCTTCTTCATCATCATTTGGTGTTTCCGCTTTTACTGAATCTTCTTTTTTCAAAGCGGTGGTTTTTGCAGTAGATGATTTGCTTTTTGTAGTCGTTTCTTTCTTCACTTTTGGTTTTGTCTCTTTTTTTATAGACCCTTTTCCACTGGGTTCTTTTGTCGTAGGAGTCTTTTTGGCTTTAGTTTCTTTTTTAGTAGAAGCAACGTCTTTGATGACTTTTTTTTTTCTTGCCTCTTTTTTAACACCATTGGATAGTTTTCTCTTTTTCAATGGGATTTCATCATCATCAGAATCAGAATCAATTGCAGGTTTTCTGTTGATTCTTTTCTTGATGGTTTTAGAGGCCAAAGGTATATCATCGTCCTCCTCGGAAGACGTGGGAGAAGTTGAAGTAGAATTTTGATTCCTTTTCTTAAGTTTTGACAATACAATCTCGTCTTCCGATGATGATATATTACTCATGGAATTATAGTTTATACTTCTAGTTGTAGTTGGATGTGTTAATCTAATTGATTGGAGCGCGGGTGAGTAAATCAAGTTGGTCAGGACTTTGAAGCAAGTTTTAGGATTGCGACTTAATTTACGGATGAATATGATTGTTGAGTGTAGAAGGCAGTACGATGAAGATGCTTAGTTTCAAATGGTGGTATTAGTGAAATAGAAAAAAAAGTATATTTTGATTTTTACGTGTATTGTTTAGAGGCATGGAACAGTCACATACTAAAATACTAGAGCACTTTTTGGCTTTACACTCACACAAAACAGAAACCTTTAATCACAATCCATGACTGCAACTCAACATTTATAACAAGCCATGTTCTTTGTACTTATATTTGTCCCATGGTTTAAAACCACAAATTTTATAAATTTCAAGTACAACGCTCAATAGACGTGGTGTTGAATAATGGGTAACAAAAGCGTTCGTTTATATAGTTTGACCTAATTGGTACTCAGTTTAAATCGCCGGTTGAATTCGTGAACATGCCAGACGCGTCATGTAGGTGGTATTTTCTTTTATGCTCTACTATCGATACTAATAACGAGAAATGCTCAACAGATTCGGTAAGTCATTGGAATGAAACAACAATTGAATTAAAGAATGTGCTTGAGAAAACAACTTTAAGTTAATTGTCAGACGATTTTATTATTAGTGAAGTAGTTATGCAACCGGCCTCATTATAGAAGGTAATTGCTTAAAAATATGCCACATCACAAGTAAACTATGAATGCAACATCACTACAACATTATATCTTGTCATCTCGTAAAGTGACAATACGAGAGTTTTATTTTATTATAATTAGCTATATTATTATTCTAAGATTTCTCACAATTTAAGGAGGAAACAAATCACGGCATTTACAGAATTTAGTTTTAAATTGTCACAACGCCTTATTTTAGCCAAGCTGTCACTTACAACAATTGTAGACTAATCGACAATGCCAAATGACAATAGACAATTCACACTTATTGCAAACCCAATTCCCTAGCTCAGTAGAGACTTCAACAAATAAGATTTTAAAGTTGTAACGCTATAGGAAAGAAAGAACGAACGTAATTCAAACTACAATAGAAACTTAATAGAAACTTAGCACAAGGCGATTGGAATGATGTCACGGCGATTTTCTTTTTTAAATCTTGGTCGCACACCGCTGTCTGGCGCCAGAGATAAAAATTTACAAACTCCAACAAACGGTGAAAATTGCTTTTGCGAGAAATGCCTCTACACCTGCATATAAAAAACGCCATCGCGATGAGATGCCCATAGCGAAAATAAACCGTTTTCATTGGATTTCCCAGTGTAAAAAGAAAATTATTGCAAAATTTGTACCTAAGCATTTTTCTTATCAGCACAAGACCGATCCAGATTATAACAATTCCACGACAAAAATTTGAGCTTGAACAGGCCATTTTCTTTTGACACCTACAATGGAACCGTAGTAACATCTAAGACTCTCAGATTTGAATCAAATGCTATGGTTACTAAAGATTGGCAGTTTAAGTTTGGTCAATTGGTAGCCGCAAAGGGCGGTTAAATTTGATCATTTTTAATTTGTTCTTATCAGCATGGGGCATTGAGGTTAAATGCAACACAATAGGTTCATGTGCATGTAATATAATTTGAGTTTCACTTTTCTTTTTACACAATAGAAATCTTTTATATATACCGTCACCATTTCTGATCGACCATTAAACTGCAGTTTTTCTTCATTCCACTTTATTTTCACTTCTTTGTCGTATTATGAGCTCTCACGATATAGAGAAGTACCCGATCAATGTGGAGTCAACCACTTCAAACACATCCAACTTCCAAGACGTATTGCCTGCCAATTCGCTAAAATACGAAAATAAAGAGAAACAAACTGAATTTTTACAAGACTCAGATATCATTAACGAAGATGAAGAATCAGAAAACAATTATGGTGAGATCAAAAGAGGATTGAAAGCTAGACATGTTTCTATGATTGCTCTTGGTGGAACAATAGGAACTGGGTTGTTCATCAGTACTGGAGGTATGTTGAGAACCTCAGGTCCAGTTTTGTCATTGATTTCATTTTTGTTCATGACTTCTATTGCATTTTCAGTCACTCAATCTTTGGGGGAGATGGCAACTTTAATACCCGTTAGTGGTTCATTTGCTCAATTCGTCACTAGATGGGTTTCTAAAAGTTGTGGTAGTGCAAACGGTTGGTTGTACTGGTTTTCTTGGTCAGTCACTTTTGCTTTGGAATTGTCTGTTATTGGTCAAGTGATCCAATTCTGGACCGATGCTGTTCCATTATGGGCCTGGATCACAATTTTCTTTGTCATTTTAACTACATTAAACATGTTCCCAGTTAAATTCTATGGGGAACTTGAATTTTGGGTCGCAAGTATTAAAATCGTTGCTGTTGTTGGATGGATCATCTACGCATTCATCATGGTCTGTGGTGCCGGTAAGACTGGACCTGTTGGTTTCAGATACTGGAGAAATGGCTACGCTTGGGGACCAGGTTATTTGGTAAAATCAAACAAAGCAACAGGAAGATTTTTAGCTTGGGTTAGTTCTTTAATCAACGCAGCTTTCACTTTCCAAGGTACCGAATTGACTGGTATTTCAGCTGGTGAAAGTGCAAATCCAAGAAAAACAGTTCCATCCGCTATCAGAAAAGTTTTGTTTAGAATCTTAATCTTTTACGTTCTTTGTATGTTGTTCCTTGGTTTGTTGGTTCCTTACAACGATCCAAAGTTAACAAGCGGTAGTTACACAAGTACTTCTCCGTTTATCATTGCTATGCAAAATTCAGGTACAAAGATTTTACCTCACATCTTTAATGCAGTCATTTTAACCACAATTATTTCCGCTGGTAATTCAAATGTTTATTGTGGGTCGAGAATTGTTTACGCATTGGCTCAAGCCGGTGTGGCCCCTAAATTTTTCCTTAGAACAAACAAAGGTGGTGTTCCATACGTCGCAGTATTATTCACTGCCTCAATGGGTGCTTTGGGTTACTTAGCATGCTCAGATCAAGGAGCTGAAGCTTTCAACTGGTTGTTGGATATCACTGCTACTGCAGGTTTGATTTGTTGGGGTTTCATTTCAGTAAGTCACATTAGATTTATGAAAGTTTTGAAAATGAGAAATATCAGCAGAGACACTTTACCTTATAAAGCAATGCTCATGCCATACAGTGCTTATTACGCATGTTTCTTTGTTTTCTTGATTGCTTTAATTCAAGGGTTTTACGTGTTCTGGGATTTCACAGCTAAAGACTTTTTCATCAGTTATATTTCAATCATTTTGTTTTTCTTCTTGTGGATTGTTTTCCATTTCGTGTTCTACGGATTTTCATTCAGATTAAGGGATTTCTTGATACCTTTGGAAGATTGTGATATTGACACAGGAGTTAGAGAAGTCGATGAGTTGGTTTACGATGAACCTTCAAAACCTAAAAATCTTTGGGAAAAATTCTGGGATGTTGTAGCATAATTATGGATTTGTATTAATAAAACGTTGAATATTTATTGAAAGTTTGATTTTCTTTCAAATAGTAAGACTGGGTTTGCTGACAAACGTTTATATCGTTCTCCTATTGGTTGCTTTGAAGTTCAGTCATAAATATCTATTCCAATTTTCTTTGTTACTGACGATCTAGTCAATAGGTAAAACGAAATGAAATGTGATCAGGTTAAACGTTTGTGAGATCGTAGTCATCCTTAATCAATCTTCCCAATTTTCAGATTTACTAAATTCTATACATTACCTTTTATTATTGAAGAATAATACTAGAGCATTCAAGAGTAAATACTTTTTCCTATTTCATCACTAATTCTAGGTCCTACCAATAACCCGGAATAACCAATTTTGATTCAATTGCAAGTATGATTTTTTAATTTAATTCACCGATAAAATATTTTTGAACAATTGAACCCTATTGGGTTTTGTTTTAAACCTCTGGAAATTTTTAATATTAATAAGTTTGGCATCTTTCTAATTGTCCGCTTTTCGTATTGCTCACGATATCAACCATTCCAGAAAATAAAGGCTTGATTATTAATCTACTCATTGACGTTTGTTTTATAGAATCAAAAACTATAAACAGTTCAATTACTTAAAGCAGGGCCAAGTTTTAGATCATCGAGGACTTATTGAAAAGGTAGTTAGAAGATTATTGCTAATAAATTCTAAGCGCTTGAATTTGTTTACAATTAATAAATACACCTAAGTGAAGTTCATATAAAATCGTATATCAATCAAATTATCAAATCTATTTATGAGCTATTGCTAGTACTTAGGTTTTGCAAAAATACAATACCGACTCGTCCGTCTTTTTTCCGTAGGGTCGACGTACGAAGAACGTGCTTCTCGCGTGAAAGCTAATTTCTCTCCCTCTAAGTTTCGTTAGACCAATCCATCCCAAAAATACATGAATGTTAATAAATTACTAATTTTAATTATTACTATTTTTGTCTCATAACCCCGTACTCAACAAATTTGAAAAAGCAAAGAGTAGTTTAGCTGTGCCACTTTGCAACTATCAAAGATAGAATTGGCAATACGTCTTTTATTAAGTTATACATCACATAACATGATGGTTTTGATTTATCACATCGAAGTCCTAACGGCATATAATTACGTGATTGACCCCAGTCTGAAGAATTCATAATATGAATTCTTGGTATAGTCGTCTTTCCTAAATTCTAATCCCATTGCTCACCAAATTCAAGAAGTAAATAGCATGCATTGGTTTTCAAAGTAAACAGCTAATCACGAATTTGACAAATAATAGACAAGAAATATGATCCGAATCATAATTGCAACCCAAACAAAAGGTTCAAACAGGTGCTGTGGCACTCATTTGGAAATGTGGCGAAGTTTGTTTAAGCTGAAAGTCAAAGGCATCAACACTGATACAAAATTGCGTCTGAAAGATTGTTCTGTAGTGATGTATATCACGGATACATAATTCTGCGTACATAGTTGAAATAACCAGGACTTACGATGATCTCAAGTGATTTACATTTTAGTGGTTAAAAATAGATTTCAAATGTGGGTCGCAATCACCACTTGGCAAAGTATTGTATTGTGGTATAGTCTAATGTGTGACTTTACTAATCTTATGAAAGTAAAGTTTTTACTGCTTTGTGTTCTATACAACAATAGTGGTCCCTAGAAACTAAGCAGTGCTGCTTCAACATTTTGAATCAACCATAAAGGTACACTTGTTCACACTGTTTCAGAATTTGTCGTCATAGTCATTGGCCAGTTATGCTACACTCGCCTACAAGTCTCGTTTATCAAATTAACTTAGGTAAAGCAAGTGTTTCAGATTTGTCGTAAAAACTATTAGTCCCACAATTGGTATAGGAACTAACCTAAGCAAAAATGCAAGACAAGTCATACTTTTTGTAAAAGGTTGTCTGGTCAACTAGTGGACAAGTGTCAAGGTCAACTAGTGGACAAGACCTATAAATATATATATATATTTCTAATTTTTTGTCGCCCACATTATTTTCAAACAACACTTTTTCCTTTAAACCATCTAAATCTATTTCCTCAAATACCAGAATAGATCAAGCTGAAGTAACAAGCAATGTCGATGCGTCAGAACCTACTACAATTGGTACAAACACAAGATGCTATGGGTCTTCTCCAAATCTCATATCTCCAACTCACGATCCGGAAGTGTCAGCTATAATAGGTATCCGTCAAATTTACACTTACAACGCTATTCATTTTGTGGATTTATAGATTACTGTACAAACTCAAGTTCAGTTTAGGTTTAAAAATCCTGGAAGGTGCCAATAAGTAAATCAAAAAATTTAAAAATCAATTTTGAAAATTTACAGAGTGTAGGATGGTTTGTCATGAAAGTAGTCTCGCTACCAATGTTCAGATTATTTAGGCTGCAAAAAGTGTCTTTTAAATTGCTACCAGCTGCAGCTGGATAACGTTTGTATTTGTGCTTTTGTCCACCAGTGATATTATCAAGTGTGTCATTTAAAGGAAAATTTCAAGTGTTTAAACAAAACGTTGGTGATTTCGAAGTTCCAAAAGGAATTTCAAATATGATTTACAGATTGAAAGTTTCTCGTACAAGTGAGACTAAAAATGCATCAGGTTCAAACTTTGAAACCGATGATTTCGAAGAATTATTCACGGATTGCAAGCCATGTTTGATTGAAGGTGACACGGTTTCAATTGAGGATTTTTATTCTGATGAAGATAATTCAAGCTTAGACTTGAATGAAAAAATTGATTTAAATAATTGGCCTTCAAGGTATGAACTAAATAAAAATGGATCAAATCCGAACTTAAAAAAGATGTCACCGAAGACTTGTCGGCAGATTGTGAACCTTTAAGTCATGGCAATCCGAGCCAACCTAGTTTCAACGACGACGTTGTTCGAGTTGATCGAACTGCCATGACTTAATTGTCTACAATCCACCAATAAGTCTTCGATTTCTTCGTTCAAGTCTAAGCTTGAATCGTTTTCATCAAAACTAAAATATAAATGCTCAATGGAGACCGTGTCTCCTTCAATTAGACACGGTTTTAAATCCACAAATAAATTTTCGAAATCATCAGTCGTATTTTCATTCCAATTAAAATAATCGGATTCATCATTCAAATCCACAATTGATTCTTCTTCATCATTCAAATCAATTGATTCTCCTTCATCATCAATTGTTGTAGAAACCATTAAACTTTCTTCTTTTTTCGATATTTTTATTGAATTAATTGAATTTGAAATTATATTTGAAATTCCTTTTGGAACTTCAAAATTATTAACGTTTAGTTTGAATGCTTGTATTTTTGCTTTTAATGACATAATACTTGATAATATATCACTGAGGCAAAAAAAATGATAACCACAAACACAATTATAAAACTGCAACTGGTAGCATTTTAGACGGGACACGCTTTTTTGCAGCCAAAATACTATGAATATCAGTAGTGAATTTGCATT